>JAXQQM020082564.1:0-19301 GCA_034641835.2 Pinus albicaulis | reverse complement strand
TCTTTTATATATCATTTCTGAGTATAATTGAAACGTTATTTTTCATAGTTACATGTAAATGGTATACAATGATGAATGCAATATGTTTATATAACTCTGTTTAATTTCTTAAACAGAGTTATCTTTATTTGTTTCTGCACATTTCAATTTAATTAATAATACATTTTCATGGTTATTTTTGAATTGGAACAATCTTAAGTTGTATTCACATATAATTACCCGGGTTAGTGTTAGAATTTCTTTATCAGTATTTAGCTTAAATTAGATAGTTTTACTTCAGTTAATTTAGTCCCATTTCCACCCATTCAATCCAATCCATTTAGTCACAAGGAAATTGGTCCTTTAAATCCAGTCGGAGCCACCATACCAAACGGAAAAGGAGCTGCCTTAAGGTCCCGACCGGGTGGTTTTCCCCGATGTTTGAAGCAGAGATTTTCTAGGCTTCAACACTCCTTAATGTTCCACTCCATCATCTATCTTAAAGATCCTTTAGTGTAGACGACTTTCCCTATGAAGGCCTTGGCTAGTTTTTTGCAAGTAATGTCCTTTCATGACTCCATAGCCCAATGGATGGCACAGCCTTAACCCATCCTCTTTTGCAGAAACGTCCTACTGCTCTGCTCCTTTCTTTCCATTACCTTCTCAATCTATGATCCTACGACCAACCCGATAACCAACCCAATCATTTAAAACCCCTCTTTGTGCTTCATACCTAACCTAACATCCCATTTTGAGCTCCAAAGATATGTCATTCTTTGTTTTATTGAAGAGATCCCTCTATGGGTCCAGGAGGGCTAGATCCTAGGGCCCCAAAGCGGTTATGATGTTGTCTCATCTTTTGGTCTTGCCAATCTGACCAAAACATGGGAACCCCAACATAATGGCGACTCCGCTGGGGAACGAAATCCGAGAGTCCATAACTGCTAACATTGGTCTGTGTCCCATTGTCATCTCCAACATAATGGTGACTCCACTGGGGGGCAACTCAGACCAATGCCTTTAGATTGGTGTTTCATTGCTGATTGTGGACAACAGCCTGTTGCAAACATCCAAATTCATCCA
Source organism: Pinus albicaulis (assembly GCA_034641835.2). NCBI lineage: Eukaryota > Viridiplantae > Streptophyta > Pinopsida > Pinales > Pinaceae > Pinus > Pinus albicaulis. The sequence continues at coordinate 18,239 of JAXQQM020082564.1, read as the reverse complement.
CCTGGCGATTCAACACTCTATAATCCCAAATAGACATAATGGCGACTCCACTGGTAGAAGACTTTGAACTGGTTGAGGAGATGGAGTGACCTTCTTTGCAGAAACATGGATCCAGACATGAATAGAGATGCAAAGCTGGATGCTTTGGCAGATCAATTAAATGGAATAGCAGACATGTTTGGTAAAGTGTTGGAGATGTATATGGCTAATCTGAATGAAAATGATGATTATTCAGAGCAGCCCATGCATTTTCCTGAGCAAGGGCCAACTCCAGACCTGGACGATGAGCAAGAAATGTATGATGATATTGGCCTGGAGTTTTCTCCTGCTCGGGAAAATTCTCAAGATGAGGCTCACGAAGATATCCCGCCTCAGGATCAGTTCGTACAAGAACCAGAGGACTGCGGCTCTTCTGTCTGGGTTAAAAAAGAAATTCCTGAGTTGACAGAAGAAGAGATGGACCGAATATCAAACATGCAGTCCACCTCTATAACCTTCTGCAGAACTGGTGCAGATCCAAAGAACTCCTCTGAGGATCAAGACGAAGAAAGACCTGCTGAGAATCCGACAAGACCATCATCAGTAGACTCATGGGAGGGAATTCAGGGCCAGCAAATCCAAAGAAGCAATGAATCTAGTCGGCCTATCTATGACACTGATGGGGAAAGTTATGAAAGTATCAGTGGTGAGATTCATGAGTTCGGGGATCAGCAGTCCTTCCTTTCAGAAGATGAGGAGGAAAGCAAAGAAGAGATTCTTGAGCAGGATGAAAATAATGAGCCTTCTCTTGAAAAAGAGGAAGCGATGGAAGTCACCTCTGCTCAAGAATACACAGATCTTTTCACGGAGCTCGGCCTAGTAGAGCAGAACATACCGGAGCTCCAAGAGGACACAACTGCAAGATATGATGAGTCCTCTAGTTCAGACGATGAAGAAGATGAAGGAGATTCTCTTTCCCAAGAGAGTCTTGCTCTTCATCTAGTGGAAGAAGGAGAAATCCTGGTTGAAGCCTGCCTGCCAAATATTCACAAGCAGGTATCATTTCATGATCCTTATGTTCATTTCCTGCAAAAATTTGTAGAAGGATCAAAGGTCTTTTTGAGCAGCATGTTGCAGACAACAAGAAATTTTTTAAAAGCTGCTGTTAAGGAACGAAGAGAATGGGAGTGGCCCTGTCTATCCATCCTGCTCAAGGAAATGAGTAGAACAGACCAGTTATGGGATCACTTGATGGACTGGTTGTATTGGAAGAGAAGGTTTATAAGCTAGACCTGTAAATATTTCAAGTTAGAATAGGGTAGGTAGGAAATCTTGAATAAATCCCAACCGAGAGCATGTAGTTAGTTGTTTTTAATTTCTGCAAAAGTGTCAGTCCATGAGAAATTTTGTCTTTATGTCATGGCCCACGGCAAGCTAGACAGTCTAATCCTGGCTTGACTGTTTTTGAATTTCTATCTTAGAATGAAGAGAAGAAATATGCTAGACAGTCTAATCCTAGCAGATAGTAGTTTAGGTAGAGAAACTATGAGGCCAACAGTTTAATCTGGTCTCATGGAGTAATAAGGGTAGAAATAGAATAGGTTTATTTTCCTGTTTGTAAAAAATTGACGATGTAAAGGGTCTGCAAGTCCAAATGCACCCAGAAGAAAAAATGTTAGGATACTAGTATGGGTAGGTAGTTGTTTGGGAGAATATTACTGCTGATATGATATCTTCATGATTTGTGGGAGCTGATCAAAGAAGAAAGGGTGGTTTAAGCACCAGGCATCTGGCCTATACCAAAGATCATTCTCCGAATTCTTGACTCCTTCGAGAAGAAGCCATCCCCATGTGGAGCCACTGTTAGCCCCCTATGAATTTTTTGACAAGCAAACAGGGGACTAAAATTTTGTTTGAGCCTTCAAGGAATGCATTTCCTCTGAAAACATATCATCCTTGAAAACCTCCATATGCCTTTGCCCTTTGATGAATCCTCACTGCTGTTCCTAGTTTAAAAGCCTCTTTGTTGTGAAGAAAAAGCCCATTAAGCATCTGTTTTCCTCTCCTTGTTCCCTCCCTTAATTCCTCATTAACCCTTTAAAATCATTCCCGACCCCCTTTTAAGCCTTATAATATCCTTTATTTGGTTTTTAAACCCTTTATTTCCCCTACCGTTACCATATTTTAACCTTAAAACACATTTAAAATAGGCCTAAAACCCACTTTATCTATGACAGGCCTAGCCCTTTCGGCCAACCCCCTCAACCACTTCCCCTCCATGCACCCAAGTGCTAAGACCAAGCGCTTAACTGTAAAGAGCTCATCGCATCGGAAGGATGGAGAGGAGTGCATTTCATTTGCAAAGTTGAAACTCTCCGATGCAATGGTGTTTGTTTCTGTTGAGCGCGGGAGCATCGCAACCGTTGATCTCTTGAGATCTGACGGTCCAGATTTCACCACTCCCCGCTCATTGCCCCGTCCTTCTCCCCGCTGATTGAATCTCCACCATTGATCCCCTTCACGATACAACGGTTGGCACTTAATCGCACCATCGCCAATCGACAACCTACAATGTGTCACCCCCCGTGCTTCTTGATTGTGATTCCCCCGATTCAACCACGACCGTCCGATCGATCTAGATCTATGGCCTGCATTTCATCGCGTCTTCGTCCATTTTTCTCCATCGGAGCTTCTAATGATTTCTTCCGAAGATTTCCGCCATTGATCTTTTTACGATCTAACGGTCCATAGTTAATCACCCTCCGCCATTGCTGGGTCCCACTATGTCAGCCCATTTCATCGCATTCTCACTCATTACCTTCGTAATCCGCCTGCATTGAAATTTAATGTTCCATATTAAATTTTATTTCATTTCTCCGCCTAACTGCATATTGACACCTCCACTACAGCCACTGTTTTCGCAGTCATGCCACCATTCCTCCAGGCTTAAAAGCATTCTTCCACCACCACCCTGGATTTTATAATTGGTTTGTTTTATTATGCAGGGTTTTCACTAGAGTGGTATTTCACTCTGTTTCTCATAATCATAATCACCATGGTTCAAAACACAAAGAGGCCATTTCAGCAGTGGTCAAGTAACAACAGAGACGGATTAAGCGAATTAAAGCCAGTTAATTGAATATCCAACACCTAATCTCGTGATCAAAGGATTAAGGTGCAGTCCGAAGATTAAAAAGAGCATATGAAACAAGCCATATCTGCTCTCAGCATCCGCAGTACATTTTCTTAGAACAGTACACCCTCAGCAGAAGTCTCCATGCCTCCCTGAGCTCCCAAAGGCCATCTCACTGACATAAAACTTCCAAAGACTGTTAGGACAACAATAATGGAGGTATGGAAGCCCAAAATACCCTCAGTCACCTTACTTACTTCAGAAGACGAAACAGAGAGTCTTATAGCCAGAAAGAACTTCGAATAAACATCAGAGGTCAAATCTGACTTGACAAAGACTCCAAACCAGACCACCAAGTACAGCGCAGGGCCATTAAGCAGAGTGGGCATGAAACATCTCCTCCACTCTATCTTAATGGATCGAGTTAATGTGTATCACCTACTCCTACTATCCATTTTTCCTATAAAGAATCCCAGAGAACACTTTGTAAAGCGTTGGATTGCATTATTGCTGTTGTAGTTGTAGGGATTCATTTTTGACTGTTAGAAACAGTTTTGGGAGAGAGTAGCAGAGTAGTTTGTAATGTAGTAGGCTGGGAGGAGAAAGTTAGGACTATAATCAGCCATTGAGCTCAGTGTATGTGACTGGTTTTGCATCAATTAATCAAGAAAATTTCACAGGATCCTGGTCTATTACTACGAGTGATGTTTTTCTCTTTACATTGTTTTATTACATTTTTTCATGTTGTTCATTGGTCTTATGGTACGCATCAGAAATATAACATAGGATTTGCCCACGCATGGTACCCTATGTTTCTGCTCTCCCTACCTTTAATTTTTTTTGTTGATAGTGAAATATGAGGGCAAATTCATGTATTTTAACCAGTGTAGCAGTTGTTATTCACTGCTAGCTGATGTGTGAATTCGGAGTTTGCTGCTTAGTTGTTCTTGTTTGGGTTCAAGCTAGAGGATTTGGGATACCAGATATTTAGTGTAAGCCCTGTCCACTGGGGTCCTTGTTCAACAAATTGGCCTTTCCAAGATCTCGTGAGCTGGTGTCGAAGCATTGAAGGTTAAAAGCCCTTCTATGATCTCAGGCCTAGTTCTATATTTAAATCTTATGTGTTTTCCCTTGGAGATTATGCTGAAGTAGATCTGGAGTTAGATGACCTCTGGTCTGATCTCAAAGGTGCCCTTTGTTTTCACCTTTCCTCCTTAATGTTCCACTCCATCATCTATCTTAAATATCCTTTAGTGTAGACGACTTTCCCTATGAAGGCCTTGGCTAGTTGTTTGCAAGTAATCTCCTTTCATGACTCCATAGCCCAATGGATGGCACAGCCTTAACCCATCCTCTTTTGCCGAAATGTCCAACTGCTCTGCTCCTTTCTTCCCATTACCTTCTCAGTCTATGATCCTACGACCAACCCGATAACCAACTATTGTAGCCGCTACAACATCACCCAAAATTTGGGGTATATTTAAAATTTCGGGTCCCCCTTCTACCTGCTTAGCCGTTAAGGTTTTAACCTGGCTTGTAAACGATGACATCCTCGTAACCTTTCCCAAGCCCCTCATGAGCCTTCTCACCATTATGACGAGATACTCTTCCCGCAACCATGGCATGCGTGAAAGGATCACCATGCATACATTCGAATGGAAAATTTTGTGTATTTACATTAAAGGCTCTTGCATTATGGATTGTTTAGGTACTCAGTTTGGGTACCTCAACAAGCTCATAATCTGATGTTAATTATTTGGGTGGGGCATCGTTCTCTGAAGGGTAATTGTGAACTGATTAATGTTATAATGTTTCATACAGGTCAAATCCCACAAATGATATACTCATTAATGTCATCACTACACTGAGGGAAATGCACTAAAGCTAAACAACAAGGTCACAACTGTGAAACATGACATTTTCATACACATGCCCTGCCCAGGTGGGAATGAGACTTCAGGCTACCTTTGAATACCATTGTGAAGGCAGATCAGAAGGATACACCCACAAGTGAAAAAATAGAAGCAATTTAACATTATTTTCAGATGGAGGATGGTGTGGTGCATAAAGGATCAAGGAAAATATTGCTCGTGGTGGATCGATGCAAAAAAATTCTTCACTAATGCACTGGCATTGGCATATCAGAGTATTGGCATTGTCCATGGCAATCTAAGTATCTCCCCACTCTATGTCTTTAGAAGTACTTGTGCTAAAGACATTCAACATTCTAAAAAGTGAAGAGATACTTGGAGCATTGTCCTTTGTCTTCCAAACATGAACAACGGTGCCTTTATTCAAGTTGAAAGTTGGTGACAACGGTGAAGGTGGAGCTTTTTCATGGTATTTTTTGTTATGCGGGCACGCCTAGGAACTTTCGACATGTTAAATGGAACTCCCTCCCCACACGAGGAAAGGGTCAAGAACAAGACAAATTCCCGAAAATCATAGAAGCCTTCAGTGGTATTTTGCAGTCTCAGGCTTTGAAGTGTTGCGGAGGTGCCCCACAAAACATATGCCAACCCCAGCTCAGTGGGCACATGGTTTATATCCTGCCTGTGCGTATCATCCTTATTATCGCCATGCAAATTTGTACACACTCTACAAGCTTCATGAAAGGAATGAAAACAATTAAATCTCATCCACATTATGGCCAGGCTACTGATACTGATCACTCGGGAGTTGAATTCATCTTCGGCCACAATATTTCACATGGAAATAATCCTATAAAGCCTCCCGCTTTGCAATATTTACGTTATCTATCCTAGATTTGGCATGGCCCCATGTTTCCCTTTCAACAAGTACTCCATTGCTAACACATTTGACACAATCACCTCGTGTGGGAAGATAATATAAACACACCTCATATGTGACTTGAATTCTGCCATGAAGTCAAGAAAGAGAAGTGATAGCTTTTTCAATAAGGTATCACATATTTAAGAGAGACCTCATATTTTTAAGACAATTCAATATGTGACTTCAGAGGTGTGGGAGAAATTACGAATCGAAATCATGCAAGTTCACCTATAGAAGGTCGGGGTTAGTTTATACCAAGATACAAGAGGGATTCGAAAGTTGGCTCGTTATGGAATCATGTAACTATGTCTCCAATACCGCATATATACTTCCGTCCAAACGCCCACGAATCCATTGACATTTGGTGGATAGAATAAAAATGAAACATTAAACCGGGGTGTGAAAACCATATGGTTTCAAAACCATATGAGATGGTGGAGCACAACGATATGAAAACATCACAAATGAGCGTAATTATTTCGATGGCGGGGGTTTTCAACCTATGGTAAATGTTTGGAGTAGATATATATATATATAGTGATCAAAAGTTGTGTTTAAACATTCGGAGCGTATATTTATATAGTGGTCGAAATGCATGTTTGAAACATGGGTGGAAGGTTATAACAAAGCCATGGTGGCAATGTATAATAACTGTAGCGCAACAACAGTCAAAGGAAGGACAGAGTTGTAAAATCGCGATAATCCATAGCCTATGTTTTAAATGGCGCAAAGTTATGGTCTTAAACCATACCGGACGGAGACTGATAACACAGGTAACAAAAGAACTCATCCATCACACAATGAAACAGGAAGGCATTGGGCATCAGAAAACGTTTTACGATAATGCCGTCAATATCAAAAGACAAGAGTTTCTCACATGATAAACGGAGATGTCGTGTGTATTAAATGGAGATGCTGTATTGGAGCGCCATGTTGCGATGGGGTTTTTCTCTCTTTTTATTGTAGCCACTGTCACAATGAAACACAGGATTTGGTTAATGTCAAGCTCCAGCAGAGGCATGATGTTCTCTCGACGCAACATCCAAGGGGTCGTTTGTTCACTTTGTGACACTGCGCGAGATGTTCATTGAGTGCTTATTAATTGTGCATTCTGCATGGGGAAGTACTTCTGTAAAATTCGCACGCCTTTGATGATGATATCTCTGAACAGAAATACCACTGTGATGTATTGTGGTATATGTATAACCGGGGGTCCTGAATATTTTCTACTGTTGTTTCAAACACGCTTTTCCTATTGACTGTTCCAAAGAGATGCACCACCAAGGTAAAAGGTTGGGCTTATTTCTGCCTGAAGAACTGGTCGTCTGCATGGACAAGCTGCATCAACGGCTGCAAATATGGACAACTAATCTTAGTTCATTTGTATTCGCAAGGATTTCATCATTTTGGTGTTTATTTTTTTCAGAAAAAGTGCGACTATGCGACCATTGGGAGGTCGTAGTTCATCCCAGGTCGCTGAGTCGCAGATCTATGAGGCAAGTATAAAGTGAGACTTGGTGGTGGTAGCGACCCTGCGACCCTTTTGAAGTCTCAGCCCAAGTGGAGATAAAGTCGCGCGACCCCTCCAGGTCGCTGAGTCGTGATATATGCTACTGGATAGGAAATGTGACCATGTGACTGTGCGACCCTTCCGAGGTCGTAAGGTTGCAGAAAGGTGTGCCCAAGGAAAGCTGCGACCAAGGAGATTCTCCAACTACGCGACCCCAGTTACAAAATGAAATTTGTCATATTCGAGCATGCAATGCTATTAGCTTGGCTGCAGAGAATCTTCATAAAATCCATTTGTGCACGGCAACGTCTAATGCGCATTTGGAACCAGTTGTCTGAGGATCTTAAGAACCCAAAGAAGAGCAACAACTGGCCATCTGTGAAGCCACTGTTGTTACTGCGACTTTGGTCACTAATATTGCCTTCCTCTAATTTCTGGCATGTTGTTATGACGCTTGTTGTTCTACTTATGTCAGAGTATCTTATGCGTTTCCCCATCAATTCAGGACAGGATGTCGCTATTGGAACGTTCTTATGCTCCATGCTTTTCTCAGTTAACAAATATGCTCGAAGGTTTTGTCCCGAGGCTGTCAATTTTTTGCAGGCTCTGTTGATGTCCACGTTAGATACTAAGAAGAGCCTCAAAAGAGGGATGAATTGAAATGCCCTACCCTTTTGCTGGAGCATCAAGAGTATAGACCTTGGCTGCATTTTTCAAGTGGGGTATCCGTTTTACCTCAACCTTTGGATTTCACTATGATCATGGAGACTAGTAATGATGCACCTCTCTTTGACGGAAACATTTGGAAGTTTTGTAAACATATATCATGACATTGTTTCATTCCCTAAAGTATTTTCGTCCTATGTACCTCTATTGCATGAAATAGTCAAAGAAAATAAGATACCTGAGACTCTCTGATTGAAGATGACAAGTATTGATTCTCTAATAAATGGGAAAATTGATGAGCATGAAAATCTACGACAACCATTGAGGATGCGAATGAAGAAGCCCATGCCTATCAAGAAATTCAATCCAAGATTTGAAGAGAACTTTGTGCATGGGAAATATTATGATCCTAAAAAATAAAGGGCACGAAGAAAGCTTACCCTAGCCATTCTCTCCGATGATTCAGTAGCTCCACACTTGACCACACAGGGGTCTAAGTTTATTATTTTCTTTCTTGAAATTATTCAAACATGCTCTTAGTATCGATGTTGGATCATAAAGATGTGTAACCTAAGCTATGTGACTGCAGGTGGAAGCTATTGGTTTGCACAATGAGTTGGAGTTTTCCCAGCAAGCGAGAGGGCCTGTTTTCAAATCAAGGAATGGAAGATATGAAATATTGCTATAAAATCCAAAGATAACCAAAAGAAGGCCGCAAGTCGCAGATCTTTTCGAGGTCGCAGATCGCAGATAGTCCGAGGTCGCAGGTCGCGGATGGTCCGAGGTCGTAGGTCGCGGATGGTCCAAGGTCGCAGGTCGCGGATTGTTCCAGGTCGCAAGTCACGAAATCAGTGAGGTCGTGGATGTTGGCAAGTCACAGGTCGCAGAATCCTTCAAGTCGCAAGGGCAACCAACAGACAGGAAGGCAAAAATCTAGGGAAGCCCAAAGGGAAAATTTCTATTATAAATACTCCTTCGGGAACGTGTAAAGGGATCTTTGGTTTGGGACTCGAGCTGAGTACACTGTATTACCAGGATTATACATTTGAGCATGAATACAAGCATTTTGAAAAATCCCTTTGTGGATCTGGTGTTGTCATATGTATGAGCTCTATTGAGTATTATATGTTTAGTTTCTGAACATCTTTAGATTAAGGGAACTGTATCTTCAATTCATATCACAATTGCATAACAGTTTGCTGAGTATGTTAATGGTGGTTGATTTCATTTCACTTTCTTAACAAATGTTGATGACTTTGTTTATTAGCATTTGTGTTATCATTTAAAACTTTTATGGAGTGAAGGGTGTTCTTGCCATAAGGAATTGTTTCTTTTGTGGTCAGAACAGTTTACAAGAATGACCCTAATGATGTGTTGTTAACAACACTTCCTTCGGTGCTTATGCTTTATTATTTCCTCTTGCTACTCATAGTGTTATATGTACATTTAATGCATCAATCATATTTCTTGTATCATTTGATTAAGTGTGTATCCAGTGTTTTATAGAGTTTAAGCGAGACCCAAAGAAAAGATAAATTAGCGGTAGCCGGACCCACACCCTGGACGGGATCCCTATTCCAAACGGTTCAAGGTCTAATTGGGACTTTTTACCAGGGAGATCCCCTGCTGTTGGCCGGACAGATTTTCCCGTCAACACCAACCCAATCATTTTAAACCCCCCTTTTTGCTTCATACCTATCCTAACATCCCATTTTGAGCTCCAAAGATATATCATTCTTTGTTTTATTGGAGAGATCCCTCTCCGGGTCCAGGAGGGCTAGATCCTAGGGCCCCAAAGAGGTTATGATGTTGTCTCATATTTTGGTCTTGCAAATCTGGCCAAAACATGGGAACCCCAACACATGATAGGTGGAAAACCACCTCCCATACATGAAGATCTGGAGCCAAACCTCCCAACTCATTTTAGAGACTCGTTCAGGAGTTTGTTGGAATCAAACTTCCGTCACTTATTTTTTAAAAACAATCCTTATTAAGCTTGGCACGAGCGAGACACTGGGACAGAGCGCCAGTTGGCGCACCCTCTATGGTGGATTTTCCCCATTGGCGCGAGGGCTGAACTGGCTAATCGCGCCAAGGCCAAAAGATCAGTTTTTAGGGTTTTTCAAAGGAAAATTTATTCAGAGGAATGATTTTCCTTGTAAAGTGGGATGCCATGAAAGTGGTTTCAGGTTATGTCACTACTCACAGGTCATGGGTAAAGCCCTCCAATGTGCGGGACGAGATATTGCAGGGACGGTGACAAATTACTGTGTAACACCCTATGTTTAGATTTGTATTTATAACCTATAAATTACATGTTCACAATGTGTTTGATGAAATGTCTGTCATAGTTAGGATGCTTAAGGTTAAGTCCTTGATCAATTTTTGAATTAAAGTCTTTGTTTTTGTTTCATTTATAATTTATGAGTGTTTCATCAAGTTCTACGGAGAGGTTTACATCCTAGCCCTAAAAAAGTGGCTCAGATATCGAAGTTTCTAACACAAAAATAAGTAATTTAGTATACAATATTCGTTAGGAATTAGGCTTATGGGAGTGACCAGAGGGTTACAGTCATTGGCTTTCCTTGTCATGGGAGTGACTTGGAGCCCATATCATTAAAAGTCAATTTAAATCAGGGGTTTGAAACTTGGAGTGGTTGGTTGGCTCCTCAAGGTCCTGTAGCACCCGAGGGAGGTCAATAAAGTTTTTTTTTGTCAATTCCACTTCCCTAACTGTACTTAGGAGGTTGATTCATATCATAATAAATCTCCGTCACATATTTACCCCGATGGACCAGTGAGCTTGGGTAAGTGTGGGAGAAAGGTGTTACAATGTTATTCTTCTTCCTCCATCAGGCTTAAAAATAGGGAGTCTTCAATGTGATATTGGTCTCTAGCTGCTATCGCAATCTAGTGCCCCTTTGTCTTCAATTGATTGATCAACTTTTATTTTCAGCTAAAAAGGTGTCTTCTAGTAGGATCTCCTTCATCAACATTCTATCATGAGATGATATAATACTTCCAACTGAAATCCACAAATGACAAGACAACATCAGTCTAATAAACCCCTAGTAGAACATGCTTCATGTCAATCATCAACTAAGTTGGAACCAGGTGTCAGACTGAAATACTAGCTCAAATATTATATAGTTGCGCAACTCAAGAGGTCAGGGATCAGGACTAGCCTTGAGACTACATAGTGTGCAGTTCTACGCAAGGCATATGCGCAGTTGAGGGGCTCAAGGGAACATGATTGAGGCTTGAGGCTTGAAATTTCCCAATGCACAGTTCTGGAGGGACAAAGGCCTAGGTCTTGCACAATTGTCTGGTTCAAGAGATCAAGCTAGAGGATTGATGCTTGAGACTACATAGTGCGTAGAGGATGATGACTAAAGGTATATACTACGCATTTATGGAGCTCAAGGGTTAGGACAAAGCACTGAAAATGTGTAGTGTGCAATTCTATAAAGTAGGGACTATGCATTTTGTAGTTCCAATGTAACACCCTCACACCACATCTATCCAAGAACCAACCAACCAGGGTAAACATGTGAGGAAGAGTTACTATCATCAGAATCAACCTCCTAGGTGACCTTAAGGAAGTGGAATCGATGGAAACACATCACACATACCTTCCACTTCAGCAATAGGACTCCTAGAAGCCAACCCAACTAGTCAAGCATCCAGACCCTGGGTCCCACTGAGGTTTTAGGCCTTCAAATCCCTGGGCGCTCCCACAATATAGGCATGGGTGACTCTGGAAGGCTCTCGACACTCCCAAAACATATGCATGCATGCATCCAGGGACTTTTTCCCATGTACTTGTTCCAACTTCCCCACGATTATAGCCACATTTTCAAGCCCAAAACCTAGGTCACTGCCCAAAACTCAATGACAATATTAGACATGAAATATAACATTGAAACAAGGGTGCAAAAGAAAATACTTGAATAAGGACTCGACTGGACCCCTACTAGCCATAACATGTATTTTATCAAACATGTCGCAAATATGTAATCTACAGGTTTAAATAGCATATCTGAACATAGGGGTCTCATCCTTATCTGATAATTTCTAGGAAGCATTGTCCCCTTAAAACATTAGCTACATTATCATCTATTACATCATAGATACATTTTTAACTCATTTACAAATAAAAACATGAGGAGAGTCATGTATCATCACTGTTAGAATACATGCTCATAACCAACATAATAACAAAAAAAATATCAGGGATACATCAGCCATAGGATCCGCATATAAACCAGTACATTTACACATCAAATTCCAAGGGAAATAACTTCTCATTAATTAGTGTAAAAAACAATCGGGGATGGGACTACCACGTTCCATCTGACCATATATTGGCTGAGCCAAATCTCTCTTCATCCGATCACCCTCATGCCATATTCCAAGCATGAATGTTGGACTCATGACCAACCAAAAAAGGAACAAAAAAGAATGGATGCTATCATAATTATCCACCTACATCATGAGGAATTTTACTACCTCCTAGTCTCTCAGGCTTTATCGTAATCCATAGTCTGATCCAAGGATCACTAGGCCCTAAACCAAGACCCACTCTTGAGAATTTACCATACATCCCACCTCAGGACTTCTAGGCCCAATGAAAAGCAATCCACCTCTTGGATTTACCGTATATCCTACCATTCATTGACAAGGATTCCTAGGCCCACCGAGGCACACAATCCTAGCTTTACTGCAACCCACAATTTGGTTCAAGGGTCACTAGGCCAGTGGCTTAACCATAAACCACAATATAATTCATGGATCACTAGGCCATGTGTTTTTAGTTTCATATATCCACCTCACTCAGCTTCGAATCCATCCGAAAATTCAGCTCAACCAAAACATGAGAACCCATCACATCAAGGTTATCCAGAAATGGAAAAGCTAGACTGAAAACATTGTCACACCTAGAAAAACCCATGCCATGATGGAAAAGAACGACATGAAATACTATGCATGCCAAATCTAGCAAGGAAATCACACATGCAAATCAATACCTGCAAAGAATCCTTTGTAGTTGCTTGATCCTTCTCTTCCTTGCATGCTCGTTCCTTCCTCTTGCCTTCTTTGCTTTTCTTGATCCAATTCCAAAGTGCTCCAAGAAAAATCTAAGTGTCCAAGAGTGAGAGAGAGAGAGAGAAAGAGAATAATGAGAGAGCTCCAAAACTGAACTAACAAAAGGTACCAACTCATCCTTAGAAGCCTTTTTATCAATTAGGCTTCTATTTTCTTCATTTTCCATTATTTTCCTTTATTTTCCTCCTCACATGCAATATGTGACCTTTCACCTCCCTTTTCTCCTAGTTTCCATTATTTTCATAAATAATTTTGCAAAAAATTCTTGTTTTCCTTTCCAAAGCCTTTTCCTTTTCCAATTTCCTTAGCCATAATAAACCAAATAAACACCCATTAGGATGTTTTTTCCCAACATTTAGCTTGGAATAAGTGTCACATCAACCATTGTAATTATTTTTTCCTTTATTAACTTTTATTATATAGAATTTTCACTAGAGATGTTACAAAACCATCCCCCGGTAGGTTTTAACCCTGTACAGAAATGATCTACAAATGAATTCTTAAAAATAGAAAATAAACAATAGAGAGTATAAAAAACATAAAGCATATACACAGATATTCTCCCTTAGATCCAAAACCGGGATTACCAGCTTGATTTTTAATTCTATTCCTTTTAGTGTTACAAAACATATATATACATTCTGAAGCATTCATAAACCCCAATCCATTAACCCTGGATTAGAACATAATAGTAGTTCCCTTGAACAAATCTACAAAATACCAGGAGAAGAAAATCATCATGCCCAAAACAATGTGAAAACCCATGCACAAAACCATAGACTCGTCTGCCCACCCAATATATGGTCCAAAAAAAAATTTATCGGGGTGCTTCCCTGGACCCCGTGCAGGGGGGATACTGCCCCCCTGTTGCGCCTGACACAAGTGAAGGGGGGCTCCCACCCCCCCTCACACCCCCCACTTCACGCCTACTTCTAATCGTGGAAATAATATAACACACACCTAACACCCCCTTAGGGGATAACGTCCTCAGTGTTCAATCACATATATACTTCAGCAAAACCGCTGGAAAGAAAACATACTTCTCATGGAGCTTTATAACATAGCTCGATGCAGTATTCACAATGATCACCCTATTGAAAAGAAAACTAACATGGCAACATAAAAACATGACAACTATGATGACATGACCCCCATACCACTTATTGGAGCTTTATAACATAGATCATGGCGGTATTTACATCCATATACATATGTACATATATCAAAACATCATGCCAAAATATACGCCAAAACATATACCAAACATCATACCAAAAATGATTTTCCTCAACCAAAAAACAATGAAGGATACATAGCCCGCATCTGATCCGACATCTCCCATGTAGCTTCATCAGGCCAAAAGTGCTTCCATTTCACTCTAACTTTCTCTATTTCTCAATTAGATAGCATAAGTGTCACTAGAAAATTTGGCGGAAATTCGTATTTACTAATTCGTCGCTATTCCGACACATAGTCGTCACAAGAGCGACAGTTCGAGGGCGGACAAAACGTGGTTTTTCATGCCGTCGCAGTTCTGACGCACCTAAAAAGTGTCACACTATCGACACTTCTTCCGTCGCTTCCGAACAAGCGTAACTCTTCCGACGTCTCAGGAACCGTCACGCTTCCGACGTTTGTAAATGGTCGCACTTCCGACGAAATGTGGTCCGACGTTTTGAACGTTGCTCGTCCGACGTTTGTAAACGGTCGCAATTCCGACGCAATGTGGTCTGATGTTTTGGACGTTGCTCTTCCGACGTTTGTAAGATGTCGCAATTCCGACGAACTGTGGTCCGAAGTTTTGAATGTCGCTCTTCTGATGTGTGTAAGCTGTCGCAATTCCGACGAAATGTGGTCTGACGTTTTTATACTGTCGCTCTTCCGACGTATACAAGGCGTCGATATACCGACAGAGGGTTCAATTTAAAAAAAAAAATGAAACTTTAAAAGACGAGAAACGCTGTTTTGAATATATTATATGAAGTAAAACAGTCCATGAAGTCATTACATTTTCACATCTGAAGATTGGAACCCAAATATCCATCCAGAAAAGTGGAAGTACCACCCCAGACAGTGATAGAAAAATACCCCATGTCACATACAGGGACTTGATATAAAACCCAGTAACGGTCCACATGGAGATTATCGACAATCTGAGAAAGCATCCAAATATACCCGAGGCATCTATAAGAAAGTGAAATAGCAGTATGTAGAATAGTAAAGCAACAGATAGAGTACCGACGTCCATTGTTCCAAATACAAATTAAAGTACCCAAAACCCCGCAACAGAGAAAAACGCTAATCATAATCATGTGAGGAGTGTGATATGTCCAAAATATAAAAAGACCATCAGACCATATCAATAAACCAGCAACATAGACCAGCATCGCTAGTTTTGAAGGCAGAGTGATAAACATTAATCATTTTTTTTTTCACAAGAGAAAAAACGATGTTTTAAATATATTATATGAAGTAAAACAGTCCATGAAATCATTACATTTTCACATCTGAAGATTGGAACCCAAATATACATCCAGAAAAGTGGAAGTCCCACCCCAGACAGTGATAGAAAAATACCCCATGTCACATACAAGGACTTGATATAAAACCCAGTAACGGTCCACATGGAGATTATGGACAAATCTGAGAAAGCATCCAAATATGCCCGATGCATCTATAAGAAAGTGAAATAGCAGTATGTAGAATAGTAAAACAACAGATAGAGTACCGACGTCCATTGTTCCAAATACAAATTAAAGTACCCAAAATCCTTGACCAGAGAAAAACGCTAATCATGTGAGGAGTGTGATATGTCCAAAATATAAAAAGACCATCAGACCATATCAATAAACCAGCAACATAGACCAGCATAGCTAGTTTTGAAGGCAGAGTGATAAACATTAATCATTTTTTTTTCACAAGAGAAAAATGTTGTTTTGAATATATTATATGAAGTAAAACAGTCCATGAAGTCATTACATTTTCACATCTGAATATTGGAACCCAAATATCCATCCAGAAAAGTGGAAGTCCCACCCCAGACATTGATAGAAAAATACCCCATGTCACATACAGGGACATGATATAAAACCCAGTAACGGTCCACATGGAGATTATCGACAATCTGAGAAAGCATCCAAATATGCCTGAGGCATATATAAGAAAGTGAAATAGCAGTATGTAGAATAGTAAAGCAACAGATAGAGTACCGACGTCCATTGTTCCAAATACAAATTAAAGTACCCAAAATCCTACAATAGAGAAAAATGCTAATCATGTGAGGAGTGTGATATGTCCAAAATATAAAAAGACCATCAGACCATATCAATAAACCAGCAACATAGACCAGCATAGCTAGTTTTGAAGGCAGAGTGATAAACATTAATCATTTTTTTCACAAGAGAAAAAACGTTGTTTTGAATATATTATATGAAGTAAAACAGTCCATGAAGTCATTACATTTTCACATCTGAAGATTGGAACCCAAATATCCATCCAGAAAAGTGGAAGTCCCACCCCATACAATGATAGAAAAATACCCCATGTCACATACAACGACTTGATATAAAACCCAGTAACGGTCCACATGGAGATTATCGACAATCTGAGAAAGCATCCAAATATGCCCGAGGCATCTATAAGAAAGTGAAATAGCAGTATGTAGAATAGTAAAGCAACAGATAGAGTACCGACGTCCATTGTTCCAAATACAAATTAAAGTACCCAAAATCCTGAAACAGAGAAAAACGCTAATCATGTGAGGAGTGTGATATGTCCAAAATATAAAAAGACCATCAGACCATATCAATAAACCAGCAACATAGACCAGCATCGCTAGTTTTGAAGGCAGAGTGATAAACATTAATCATTTTTTTTTTTCACAAGATAAAAAACGATGTTTTGAATATATTGTATGAAGTAAAACAGTCCATGAAGTCATTACATTTTCACATCTGAAGATTGGAACCCAAATATCCATCCAGAAAAGTGGAAGTCCCACCCCAAACAGTGATAGAAAAATACCCCATGTCACATACAGGGACTTGATATAAAACCAAGTAACGGTCCACATGGAGATTATCGACAATCTGAGAAAGCATCCAAATATGCCCGAGGCATCTATAATAAAGTGAAATAGCAGTATGTAGAATAGTAAAGCAACAGATAGAGTACCGACGTCCATTGTTCCAAATACAAATTAAAGTACCCAAAATCCTGCAACAGAGAAAAACTCTAATCATGTGAGGAGTGTGATATGTCCAAAATATAAAAAGACCATCAGACCATATCAATAAACCAGCAACATAGACTAGCATCGCTAGTTTTGAAGGCAGAGTGATAAACATTAATCATTTTTTTTTCACAAGAGAAAAAACGTTGTTTTGAATAAATTATATGAAGTAAAACAGTCCATGAAGTCATTACATTTTCACATCTGAAGATTGGAACCCAAATATCCATCCAGAAAAGTGGAAGTCCCACCCCAGACAATGATAGAAAATACCCCATGTCACATACAGGGACATGATATAAAACCCAGTAACGGTCCACATGGAGATTATCGACAATCTGAGAAAGCATCCAAATATGCCCGAGGCATATATAAGAAAGTGAAATAGCAGTATGTAGAATAGTAAAACAACAGATAGAGTACCGACGTCCATTGTTCCAAATACAAATTAAAGTACCCAAAATCCTTGAACAGAGAAAAACGCTAATCATATGAGGAGTGTGATATGTCCAAAATATAAAAATACCATCAGACCATATCAATAAACCAGCAACATAGACCAGCATCGCTAGTTTTGAAGGCAGAGTGATAAACATTAATCATTTTTTTTTCACAAGAGAAAAAGTGTTGTTTTGAATATATTATATGAAGTAAAACAGTCCATGAAGTCATTAAATTTTCACATCTGAAGATTGGAACCCAAATATCCATCCAGAAAAGTGGAAGTCCCACCTCAGACAATGATAGAAAAATACCCCATGTCACATACAGGGACATGATATAAAATCCAGTAACGGTCCACATGGAGATTATCGACAATC
>JAXQQM020063457.1:0-23359 GCA_034641835.2 Pinus albicaulis | reverse complement strand
TTGTTGGAAATGTTGTCATTGATGGAAAAGGAGGCGGCGCTGAAGCAAAGGAGGCAAAATAAGCAAAGAAGCACGGTGAAAGCAATAGAGGCAACAAGAAGAATGGCAAAATGTAACGATCCTTAGAAGCACGATGAAACGTTATCAGCAGAGCGAAAGCGGAAACGACGAAACGAGCGCACTCTGAAGGAAGAAACGACGAGAGCGAGAGGAGAAGCAGGTTACAAATTCCGAGAATTGCTACCTCAACGGAGGAGATATATATAATTACAAATAATTCCGCGAATCGCTTAACTACGACGGCAATGTAATGCCTGTCTGAGAACCTCATTCCGGGAATTTCATACTCTAGTAGGCGTTACACACATGTCTGAAACCTCATTAGAGTCCCCGCACCTCAGTGGCGTTATTAGAGTTAATATAACACAAATATTATTAGAATAAACACTCCGATGGCAAAGTATACATATATATTAGTTATATAAGTGGAGCACATTATTATAAGAACCAAGCTTTATACGGTGGGACCCCTCCCCAATCGCAATCGGAGATCACAAGGGCAGCGGAACATGTAACCAACAGAAAGTTGCGATTGCGATGAGAATCGGACCGTGGGTCTATAAATTCCTTCCCCAAAGTCTCGAGAACTTAAATAATTACGAAGAATTTGCAAATACAATGAAGCCCGAGCATATAACCAAGGTCCAAGGTATATATATGGAGCGCACAAAAAACGAAGTTTTATATGGTGGGACCCCTTCCCAATGCATCGGAGGTAAACAAAAGCGAGAGGGACTTGCAACTCAAAGTTGCGGTGTGATCAATCGCAATCGGAAATCGCAAGGGGAGCGGAACATCACAACAAAAAGTTGCGATTGCGATTAAGAGCTCGGACCCGATGGGCGTATAAATCATGGTTAATATATATTTGAGTTCCAGGTCTAATCGCATCGGCATTGGTCAATCGCATCGGAGAACATATGAGTTGCGATTGCGATTGGAAGTCCGGACCCGATGGAGGTATGAATTAAAATTCAAACGTGTTTGAAGTCCTTTCCCAATCGCATCGGCAAAATACAATGAACAGTGGCCAATCGCAACACATATTAAAAGACTTGCGATTGTGATTAAGAGTTCAGACCCGATGGGCTTATAAACTTTGATTAATAAAATTTGAATCCCAATCGCATCGATATTAGTCAATCGCATCGGCAAAGAACAGTGAACAGTGACTCAATCGCATCGGAGTATTTGAAGTTGCGATTGCGATCAATCGCAATCGGAGAAGGAGCGATCAATCGAAATCGGAGGAGAATCAATGCATTAAAAAGCGTGTCAGGTGGGCCCGAAAGGGCATTTGTTAAGTATTATCAAGATTATTCATTGATTATAGTAGAAGCGGCAGTTTCTTGTTAAAACCTTATATAAGGATGCCGAGAGTTGATTTAAGTTAAAAGGCACTGTTATATATATAAAAGGCGAATGTATTAAAGACGTGTTGCGTGGTCTGTGGGTTGTATGTATATGCCTCAGCTTAAGGTGGAGGGCGATTCTTAATATACAATGACTGTGATATATGTCCGTTCCGCTTGCGGAAAGTTCCACATCAACAAGACACTTGCTGCAAGTCAGCAGTCACGTATTTTTCTAAGAGGCACTGATATAAAAGCACTGTTACACGTATGCAGCAAATACACCACAACAGAGGACAGAAAAGCATACAGAGCAGAAAAGAGTCAAAACACAGTCACAGAAAAGACAAATGCACAGCAAACCAAGAGACAAAATAAGTGAGCTGGAATTCACATTGTAATTCGAATGTAAATGGTTTAATTGTTTTTATTGTTTGTGATGCATTGGAAAGTCTCCGAGAGAAAACAAACTCCCACTGTAATGTTAAAATTGACACCTACAGTTATAATTTCTGAGTAAGCTGATAAAAGTAGTGAGAAGGCAGAAGGCAAAGAGACATGACTTTCCATTTCGAATTCCAAGCAGAATACAAAAAGTCAAGTGAGTAAATCTATAAATAATATCATCTTGATATTCAAAAAAGAAGAGAGAGTAAATCAAGAGAAGGCAGAATATAGAAGAGTGAGGCAGAGAAGATTAAGAAAAGCATAACAGAAGGAGAAGCTATAGAACAGGGCTGATATCTGAGGTAAATCAGCAAACTTTCAGTTTGATAAATTGAGGAAGGTTGAGCTTCCCTATCAAGTTGCAGCTTGATAGTCATCAGTTGTAGCTGACTGAGGTAGGAGCCTCATGTAGGTTGGTGCCTGCAGAAAATTGAAGGGAGTTGGTGCTTCCTTGCAAGTTGTAGCTTGCAGAATTGAGGTAGGAGCCTCCTGTAGGTTGGTGCCTGCAGAAAAACAGTGGTGAGAGGGAGTTGGAGTTTGCCTTTGCATCACAACAATAATAAGATGTGGTTTTCTCCCTTTATGGGTTTCCACTTATATCTGGTGTCTCTGTGTATGATATTTATGTATTGATCTGATATGTATCATCTGCTTAATACCTGCTGCTCTCATATTAACTCTACTGTTATATTATACTAATATTTGCTGCTTACATTCCAAGATTACTCACATATTAAATTGGATATGAAATGAAGGTGTAAATAAGTTTAATGAAAAGTTTTAAAAGATAAATGAAGGTGTTAAACTGAGTCACCCCCCCCCTCTCAGTTTAACTAAAGGTTCAACAATTGGTATCAGAGCGGGTTCCTTAGTATCAGTCTAACAACTGAAAGGAGTTCCTAGGTTCCCAAGATGGCTAGTAAAGAAGGATGCTCAACCAACAAAGCCCCTTTCTTCACTGGTGAAAATTATGCTTTCTGGAAAATCAGAATGAGGACATACATAATGTCTCTAGGAATAGAAGTCTGGGATGCAGTGGATTTAGGATATGCCCCAAAGGAAACTGACTCAGAGAAAGAAGCCAAACAAGACTTTGTAGCTAACGCAAAAGCCATGAATGCCATATTAAATGGATTGTGTGAATCAGAGTTTATTAAAGTAATGCACAAAAACACTGCCAAAGAAATATGGGATACTCTTGAGAACATACATGAGGGAAACAAGAAAGTAAAGACAGCCAAACTTCAAGTCTATAGAGCCCAGTTTGAGAACTTAAGAATGAATGACGATGAAGATATTTCCAGTTTCTTTCTAAAGGTTGCAGAAATTATTAATAATATGAAAGCTCTTGGAGAAAAAACATCAGAAAGTATAATTGTACAAAAGATTCTAAGATCTCTTCCATCCAGATTTAATCCAAAGGTGTCTGCAATAGAAGAAATAGCTGATTGGGAGACCTTGACCATGAACCAGCTACTAGGAAATCTTACAGCATATGAGATGAGGCTCCCACAGAAGAAGCCAAGTACAAGGGAGGCAGCATTCAAAATAGAAAAGAAGAAAGAAGAAAAGGAAGACATATGCTCCTGCTCTGATGAAGAAGAGGCTAAATTTGTCAAGAAATTGGATAGAGGCTCAGGTAGATACAAAGGTAAACTTCCCTTCAAATGCTTTAACTGTGGAAGAGTTGGACATTATGCTGCTAAATGTCCTCATAAGAAAGTAAGAAATCAAGCTCAAGAATCAAAGAAAGACACATCAAAGAACTGGCAGAAAGGAAAGAAATTCAGCAGAAAATCCTTCTATGCTCAGCAAGACAGCAGTGCATCTGAAGACTTAGATGAACCCTCAAGTGAAGAAGGAACCTCAGAATTTTTATTGATGGCCATAGAAGATCTTGAGGGACTCCTACTAGAAGATGATGAAGAAGAAGGGGAAGTAGACCTTGAGGGGGAGCTAAGAAGTGCTCTGGAGGAGATTGACAGACTCAAACTAAAATGCAGAAAACAAAAAGAGATTCTCCTCAAATGTGTGAAAGAAGAACAAAATTCAGAAGTCCTCATGCTGCTGAAGGTAAGGCTTGAAGAAGCCAAGAAGATAGAAGATATGTTACTTCAGAAAATCAAGGATAAAACCCAAGAACAAGAGAAGTTGGAGGAAGAAGTGGTATGTCTCAAGAAGAAACTAGAAAATGCTCAAAGGACAGTGGTTATAAATTCTTCTCAAACAACAAGCTCTAGCAAGTTGAATGATATCCTAGTTGCTCAAAGATCCCCAATGATAAAAACAGGAATAGGCTATGAAGGAGAATCGAGTAAAGGCAAAGAAAAGGAAAACAAAAATATAATTTTTGTAAAAGCAAAGAAGACTGATGAAGAAGCCCAGCCAATTCCTACAAAAGAAGAAACATGCAATAAGGATGACAGAGATTAGAAGAAATCTCTAGTAACAAGGAATATAATGAATACTAAGATGGCAGAAAAAGAATCATATGCCCCTGAGTATATCAAATTTGGAAGTCATCAGAGGAGATTCTTCCCTCCTATGAAGAATGCCACCTGTTATGTCTGCCACAAGCCAGGACACATTGCTGCATATCGTTATGCAAGGAAGAGTAATTCATACCTGCAAAATATGCAAACAGTGAAGAGGCTATCTCAAACAAACAAATGGAGAAAACAATCTTACATCAGGTATGCAAATAATTTCTATGGTTATTGTTTTTATTGTAAGGAATTTGGCCATAAAATTATTGAATGTAGAAAGTATGGAAAAAGAATGATGTTCTACACCTCAAGGAGGTTCATGAATCAAAGAAATTTTGGTCATACTCAAAATTCTGAAAAAAATATGATCAAACGCTTTATATACGATCAAGCTGGACATATGCCTTCCAAATGTCCTTTGAAAGGATGCAATTCATCACCTCACAAAAGATATCAAACAGAAGGATGCCTCCAGTGGAAAAAGAAGGAGAATAAGTGTGACCTGGCTCTAACTGCTCAAGATCTGAAAAGCCAGTGGTACTTGGACAGTGGCTGCTCCAAACACATGACTGGAGACAGAAGCAAGTTTATAACTCTTGATGAAAAGAAATCTGGCAATGTTATTTTTGGTAATGATAAATCAGAAAAGATCAAGGGAAAAGGCTCAGTCAGCATAGACAATGGCAGAGGAAAAGCCCAAGAGGTACTATTTGTGGATGGACTGAAAGCAAATTTACTGAGTGTCAGTCAGATGTGTGACAAAGGCTATGAAGTTCTTTTTAGAGCACAAGATTGTGTAGTCAGGTCAAGCACAACAGGAAAGACTCTGCTCAAAGGTGTTCGAACAGAGAACAATGTATACATAGTGAAAGAGGAAGATGAAGCTTGCCATCTTAGCAAACTTGAGGAGTCATGGTTGTGGCATAGGAGATTGGGACATCTCAGCTTTGACCATATCATCAGACTGAGCAAGAAGAAAGCTGTCAGAGATATGCCTAAAATAAAGAGGCCTTCAAATACCATATGCAAATCTTGTCAATTTGGGAAACAAACTCACACATCCTTTAAATATAAAGATGAGCTATCAACTAGAAGACCACTCCAGCTTGTGCACATGGATTTGTGTGGACCTGCAAGAACTAAAACACCAAGTGGAGAATCCTACTTCATGTTGATAATAGATGATTTCTCCAGAATGACATGGGTTTCTTTTCTCAAGAACAAATCAGAAGCACTGGAAAAGTTTAAGATATTCAAAGCATTAGCAGAAAATCAAACTGGATGCAAGCTAAAGTGTATCAGATCAGATAGAGGAGGAGAATTCACAGATTATGACTTTGCAGACCTATGTAATGAACATGGAGTAAAACAACAATTTACCATTGCAGGGACACCTCAGCAGAATGGAGTAGCAGAGAGACAAAACAGGTCTGTACAACAAATAGCTAGAGCTATGATGCAAGAGAATAACATTACTCAAACTTTTTGGGCAGAAGCTGTACACACAGCAGTACATATTCTAAACAAAGCTCATTTAAGACCTAACAGTGATAAGACACCTTATGAGCTATGGCATGGTAAACCTGCATCAATCAAGCACTTTAGAGTTTTTGGCAGCAAGTGCTACATAAAGAACAATGATGAAAATCTAGGGAAATTTGATGCAAGAGCAGATGAAGGAATATTCTTAGGATATGCATCCAAAAGTAAAGGGTACAGGTGCTACAGCAAGACTCTTCGGAAAATATTTGAATGTATTGATGTGAGATTTGATGAAGAACTTCCAAACAATACAAGAAATACAGACTGTTGCAGTCCATCAGACAACCATGAAGAGGAAGACAAGAATGATGATGAAACAAGCAAGACAACAGAAGATGCAGAGCTGAGCTCGAAAACCCCCTCAAGATACACTCAGAAGAATCATCCTGAAGATCAGATCATAGGAGACAAGAAAGTAGGAGTCCAGACAAGAAGGCAGCTAACAGAACAAACATAAGAAGTATACATAGCCATGTTATCACAAATAGAGCCAAAGAAATTTGAAGAAGCCAGCAAGGACAAGTATTGGGTAAAAGAAATGAATGAAGAATTGGACCAAATTGAGAAGAACAATACCTGGGAACTAGTTCCTAGACCTATTGAGAAAAATATCATTGGTTCAAAATGGGTATTCAAAACAAAATGAATGAGCAAGGACAAGTAATCAGGAATAAAGCCAGGCTGGTCTGCAAAGGATACTCACAAATTGAAGGACTTGACTATGATGAAACATTTGCCCCTGTAGCCAGAATGGAAGCTATCAGAATGTTCCTGGCATTTGCATGCTACCAAGACTTCAAGGTATATCAAATGGATGTAAAATCTGCTTTTCTTAATGGAGATCTAGAAGAAGAAGTGTACATGGAACAACCAAAAGGATTCTCATTGACAAACAAAGAAGACTATGTGTGCAGACTGAAGAAGGCCCTATATGGAATGAAACAGGCTCCTCATGCTTGGTACTCAAGACTGGACAAATATTTGCAAAAACAGGGTTTTAGGAGAGGTGGAGTAGACAACAATCTATACATAAAAGCCCATGAAGATGAACTCCTGATTGTTGTAGTATATGTTGATGACATTATGTTTGGAAGCAACAAAGATGAACTAGCAAAAGGGTTTGCTGATGAGATGAAAACAGAGTTTGAAATGTCTATGATTGGAGAGCTCAGTTTCTACTTGGGACCGCAAATTCAGCAAAAGAACACAGGCACATTCATTTCTCAAGAAAATTACTTAGAAGAAATGCTGAAAAAATTCAAAATGGAGGACTGCAAACCAGTGACAACCCCCATGATCACGGGATGCAAGGTGTGTGCTGATGATGGGTCTGCAGATGTAGATCAAAAAATCTACAGATCCATGATAGGAAGCCTGCTGTACTTGACAGCTTCAAGACCAGACATCATGCTAGCAGTAGGACTAGTGGCAAGATATCAAGCAACACCTAAACAAAACCATCTTCTGGCAGTAAAAAGAATACTCATATATCTACAAGGAACAACACAATATGGGCTTTGGTATCCTAAAGGCAAAAGCTTCACCTTAACAGCGTACACAGATGCAGATTGGGCCAGCTGTGTGGATGACAGGAAGAGTACAAGTGGAGGTGCATTCTATCTAGGAGAAAGTCTGGTGGCATGGCTAAGGAAGAAACAAACATCCATATCTCTGTTTACAGCTGAAGCAGAATATATAGCAGCAGCAGCATGCTGTACACAAGTCATGTGGATGAAGCAAACTCTTCCAGACATGAAGGTAAGCATTAATGAACCTATCTCAATCAAATGTGATAATACAAGTGCTATAAGTATATCTAAAAATCCTGTGCTTCATTCAAAAACTAAACATACACCAATCAAGTATCATTTTCTCCGAGAACAAGTGGCTCAGAAGATAGTTAAACCGGACTATGTATCAACGAAAGAACAGATAGCAGATATATTTACCAAACCACTTGCCAGAGAACCATTCGAATACTTGAGAGACAAACTAGGGGTAGTATCTGTAGATACTATTCTCTAATATGAAGAGAAAGTACAGTCTCAGGGGGAGAACAAAATGAAGATATCATTCCAGGGGGAGAACAACCAGCAAGATAAGCATAAAACAAGTCCACAGGATCAACATTATCAATATTATCAGCATTCAGAAGCAACAAGAACCTTTCAATCGTAAAATGCATCATCTCTGTCTGCAATCTAGCACATATTACAGGCACTACAAATGAAACACAGCTATAAAACATATATCGGCTCACTATACCAAAGTGTTCTCTCAACAAGTTTCATACATCACTCTGGAGCAGCATAGTACAATTTCAGCAGAAGAGGACCTAAATGTAACTCAGAGAAAGGAAATGCAAAAAGCAACCCTTTTCCATATATGTCAAAGGGGGAGGAAGAACAAACAACAGGTCGAAGAGCAGGCAAACAGGAAGAGGAAGCAACAGGAGAAAGAAAATGCAAATAGAGAAAAGTGGATTGCTATCAATGCCAAAGGGGGAGACTGTTGGAAATGTTGTCATTGATGGCAAAGGAGGAAACGCTTAGGCAAAGGAGGCAGCGCTGAAGCAAATGAGGCAAAAGAAGCACAGTGAAAGCAATAGAGACAACAAGAAGAATGTCAAAATGTAACAGTCATAGAAGCACAGTGAAGAGCCGTTATCACTGAAGCAGAGGCAGAGGCAGAGCGACAGAAGCAGCGCATACAGAGGAAGAGCAGAGGCAGAGGCAGAGGCAGAGGGAGAGCTGTTATAAAATTCCGAGAATCGCTACCTCAACCGGAGGATATATATATAATTACAAATAATTCCGGGAATCGCTTAACTACAGCGGCAATGTAATGCACATAATACAGAACCTCATTCCAGGAAGTGCATACTCTAGCCGGGCGTTACACACATAATACAAAACCTCACTCTGGGAATTGCACACTCCAACCTGCGTTATTCAGTTAATATAACACAAATATTATTCCGGGAATTGCTTAACTCCAGCGGCAAAGTATACATATATATCAGTTATATAAGTGGAGTGATTTATTATAAGAACCAAACTTTATACGGTGGGACCCCTCCCCAATCGCAATCGGAGATCACAAGAGCAGCGTAATATGTAACCCACAGGAAATTGCGATTGCGATGAGAATCCGGACCCGATGGGTCTATAAACCGCAATTGATAAGTCTCGGAACTTAAATAAACAGAGAATTTGCGAATACAATGAAGCCTAGAGCATATAACCAAAGGTCCAAGGTATATATATGGAGCGCACAAAACGAAGTTTTATATGGTGGGACCCCTTCCCAATCGCATCGGAGGTAAACAAAGCAGAGGGACTTGGAACTCAAAGTTGCGATTGCGATCAATCGCAATCAGAAATCGCAAGGGGATCAGAACGTGCAAACAAAGAGTTGCGATTGCGATTGGAAGTTCCAGACCCGATGGGCGTATAAATCATGGTTAATATATATTTGAGTTCCAGGTCTAATCGCATCAGCATTGGTCAATCGCATCGGAGAACATATGAGTTGCGATTGCGATTGGAAGTCCGGACCCGATGGAGGTATGAATTATAATTCAAACGTGTTTGAAGTCCTTTCCCAATCGCATCGGCAAAATACAATGAACAGTGGCCAATCGCAACACATATTAAAAGACTTGCGATTGCGATTAAGAGTCGGGACCCGATGGGCTTATAAACTTTGATTAATAAAATTTGAATCCCAATCGCATCGATATTGGTCAATCGCATCGGCAAAGAACAGTGAACAATGACTCAATCTCATCAGAGTATTTGAAGTTGCGATTGCGATCAATCGCAATCGGAACAGGAGCGATCAATCGCAATCAGAGGAGAATCAATGCATCAAAAAGCGTGTCAGGTGGGCCCGAAAGGGCATTTGTTAAGTATTATGAAGATTATTCATTGATTATAGTAGAAGCGGCAGTTTCTTGTTAAAACCTTATATAAGGATGCCGAGAGTTGATTTAAGTTAAAAGGCACTGTTATATATATAAAAGGCGAATGTATTAAAGATGTGCTGCGTGGTCTGTGGGTTGTATGTATATGCCTCAGCTTAACGGGAGGGCGATTATTAATATACGACTGTGATATATGTCCGTTCCGCTTGCGGAATGTTCCACATCAACAAGACACTACGTAAGTTAATAAATACATATTTTTCTAAGAGGCAACGATATAAAAGACCGTTACACGTATGCGCAAATACACCACGTGCGAGAGGATAGAAAAGCATACAGAGAAGAAAAGAGCTAAAACACAACACAGAAAAGATAAAATGCGCAAGAAAAATAGAGACTAAATGAGTTGAGCTGGAATTCACATTGTAATTCGAATGTAAATGGTTTAATTGTTTTTATTGTTTGTGATGCATTGGCAAGTCTCCGAGAGAAAACAAACTCCCACTGTAATGTTAAAATTGACACCTACAGTTATAATTTCTGAGTAAGCTGATAAAAGGAGTGAGAAGGCAGAAGGCAAAGAGACATGAATTTCCATTTCGAATTCCAAGAAGAATACAAACAGTCATCCGAGGAAATCTATAAATAATATCATCTTGATATGCAGAGAGAGTTTTTATGAGAGTAGAGGAGAGAGTAAATAAAGAGAAGGTAGAATATAGAAGAGTGAAGCAGAGAAGATGAAGAAAAGTGCAATGGGTAAGGAGAAGCTACGAATGTAACATATCTGAGGTAACTCAGCAAACTTTCAGTTTGATAAATTGAGGAAGTTGGAGCTTCCCTATCAAGTTGCAGCTTGATAGTCGTCAGTTGTAGCTGACTGAGGTTGGAGCCTCCTGTAGGTTGGTGCCTGCAGAAAACTGAAGGGAGTTGGTGCTTCCTTGCAAGTTGTAGCTTGCGGAATTGAGGTAGGAGCCTCCTGTAGGTTGGTGCCTGCAGAAAAACAGTGGTGAGAGGGAGTTGGAGCTTGCCTTTGCATCACAACAATAATAAGATGTGGTTTTCTCCCTTTATGGGTTTCCACTTATATCTGGTGTCTCTGTGTATGATATTTATGTATTGATCTGATATGTATCATCTTCTTAATACCTGTTGCTCTCATATTAACTCTACTATTAAATTATACTAATATCTGCTGCTTACATTCCAAGATTACTCATATTAAATTGGATATGAAATGAAGGTGTAAATAAGTTTAATGAAAAGTTTTAAAAGATAAATGAAGGTGTTAAATCGATTCACCCTCCCCTCACTTTTAACTAGTTGTTAAACAGTGTATATGTGATGAAGGAGGTGAAGGTGAGATGGAGGTGTATATGAAGGTGAAGGAGGAGGTGGAGGTGGAGGGCTTGCTCCCATCACCACTCATTACCTTTTGGTTGATTAGAAATTTATCCTTGCAATTGTATTGTCCTATCATTGGATAACACTTCACCATCTTAGTCATATCATGAAAATACTTTAAATAAAACCCTCTCATCCCCACATAAACCCTATTCCTCGTCCATATTCATGTGTCATGACTGGTGGAGTTTGTGGCCTCCTTGAGCCAATTTGAGCATTTGGTTCTTCAAGCACTCCTTCTCCTCTTTTTAATTTAGACCTTGTAATCATTCAAGAAAAACACTTGCAAAGTATGTCAAAACTTTAGAATAACCATGGTCTAATACCGAACTAATCTAAAATTAAAATTGAAGGTTTCATGTAAAATTTTGCAAGCTAGTTTATGTCTTCTGGGCAATGGATCGATATTGAAAAATGACACAAACTAAGTGTTGGTGGAGAGGGATCTCCTAACCGCATTTTTGGTCCAGTTTTGTAATATTTTGTAATATTTAGTCCAGCACAGGGGCTTTTGGGCAAGTCAAAGCCCTCGATGAAATGTAAACGGTCAAAGGGTAGACCAGAAATCTGCAAATCACGGTTTGTGGACCATAGAGTAGCACAGGGTAATATGTTATAAATATATGGATAAATCGAGTCTACAAGGAGGCTAAGTTTGGATAAATCTTGGATACGAACTTGTGGTCATTTGTGTCAATTTTTTGGGTAAGGGATCCTACTAGTGTGTGCGCAGAGACCCTGAGTCCTGCTATGTGCGGACCTCTCTGGCTGTGTGCATGGGCTAGTAGACAGAGTATGTAAGTTGGATCTAGATATTAATGAATGAGAAGACTATATGGGATAGCTGAAGTGTTATATGTTATGATTATTGGCTACACTCTGTGTGATTTCTAAAGTTATAAGTTCTTTCTGAATGCAGATTATTTATTGATGTGCACGTGGATGCAATATGGTAAAAGGGAATTAATGCATATGTAACATACCCTGATAACCTCGCAGGAAAATGCATGGAGTTAGGAAAATTTTTCAACATTTAAGAATGTGTAACCTTATAAATTAATTTCCATATTTCCTCATTAACTATTAGAATAACCATCATCATCACCTAGAGAAATATTTAGTAAAAAGCGTAGTGAGTGACACAACCGTTAACTCTCCTTGTTGTAGCATATTAACTTAAATTTACTATTATAACTATGCATAGATCTCATGATCATTTTAACTCAATTAGTAAGTCACATAATGGATAATATAAATATCACATCATGAAATAATTTAACATCATGAAAATGACATAATGAACAATCACATCATTAGACACCAATATACCTTGGAAACCCCGTAGGGTGAAAACCAGCAAACATTTAATTTTATTATTAAACGCTCATGAGGGTTGTCACCCCTCACTCAATGGTTATAAGGGAGTCCATCCCTTGAATATTGTCATAAAAATTACATAGAAAAATAATATTAAATAAAACATAACTAGCTATAAGCTATTACAATCATCATGATACCATTTACCCACAGATCCTTAGTCTCAGTCTTTGTAGTCGAGTTGTTTCCTTCAGTGGGTCATCCTGTAGTTGGAACTACTAAACCTGCATGGACTAACAAATATTTATCTTCCACAATGTTAAACTTGAAAAATCATTTTCTTAAGTCACCTTCTTTTCCTGTCATTTCTGTCATCATCACACTTGATATCATGATTAGACAAATTATTAACAATCCGATAATCAATATTTATTTCTGACACTTCAACACTATTTGTCTGCATGCATAAAACATAACCACGTTGACATGAAATTCCTTCTTTAACATCATTTCACATGCATTAGTAACAAACAAATAACTATCAATTGTTAGCTTTCCAACAAACACTAACAAAATCTTGCATGCACTTTCATATTATTTCCAAAGGAAAGCTAAGATACTATATAATAATATTGTGCATGCAAATGCATAACAAGCTTTCAAGATAACTATCCCAACGAGAAATTTCTTTTTTGCCTACTCTTATGTTTCGTTTCCAAAGGGATCAATGCAATAGATGTTATACTTATGCATGTGAATGCATGTTCTTTTCCAAAACATCCTTTCCACCCAAGAGCTATTCATAATAGCTATTATGCATAACCATGCCAACTCGATTTCAAACAAAGCTAACATACTAGTTATAATTTTGTGCATGAAATAACATAGCTTGTTCTTCTTGCATGTAAAACATATATTTATTTCCAAAAGAAAATAAATAAATATTTCATGGAAAAATGAACACATTTATTTTCCAAGGGGTCAAACGCATACCACTTATTTTTTCATGCATGTAAAGGGACATTTCCCGCTCATCCAAAAGATCTAACCCAATAAATATGCATAATATTCTCCCAAAAGAAAGATAATACCATAGCTAATCCCTTTAGGTGTGAAATTACATAATAATTCATGTGATTACTAGTTGTCCTCTCCAAGAATCTAATCCAATAATACATACAAGGATATATTTTTCTCTTCTATTCTTTTTTGTTAGATGATCCAAAATAAATATTATCATAGGATATAAAGTTTGAATAAAATAACTATTAATTTAAGATATTAAATTAATAATTATTATTCTAGAATATTTAATAAATTTTTGAGATACTTAGAAATAGAAATTTGTTATTAAAATAGGACTCTAGAAAAGAGTCGTTTCCTAGGCTCTAAGTTACGAATAAAGTTAGTAGAATAGATAGGAGCTCATTTAATGTAAGTGGACACTTGTTATTTAATAAGTGATCCATAATTAGTGGAATTTAGGACATTGAGCTTATAAATAGCTCATTGCAAGAGTGTTTTTGTTGTTTGGGTGTAAACTCTTGCATAATTCCAATGTAATTTTTTTTCTTCTGATTAATAAAATTACGTGTCTGAGGACACTTCGACCATTATTGTGGTATTAGAGCTACAGTAATGTTGCAGTGGATATGAGAAGGAGGATTCCATCTCTCCCAGTTCTTGGAAAACTCAACTCCATTGAATCGATCAGCAAAATATTGGTATGAAATTTGTCAAATTTTTTGTTTAAAAAAATAACAGAGAATTTATTATTGATTCTAGATTTGTAAATTCTAAAATTATTTTTTTTAAAAGCAAATGCAAAATTTGTGTGAATTTTTTGTTTCAAATTGTTGAGGCGACTTTGTTTGTAAGATTGTTGTTACAATAAATAGAGAAATCATTGTTAACATAGCGCATTTGCGCTGAAGGAGCCATCGCTGTGTGTAAAGACCAGCGATCAAAAAGACCACATCCACTGCTTTGAACGCTTTGCTCTTTTTTAAACACTGTAATAATTTCCCATCAAAGAAATTGGGCATCAACTCACTGAATGCTGTGATAAATTGAATGTTGTTCAAAAAAATGTGATAATTAAACACTGTTCAAAAACTGGACGTTGGCTCGGCTATACCCAATTCAATCACTCTTCCAGCGATTATTTAAACGTTGTAATAATTTCCCCCAGTTTGTAGTGTTTGCGTTTGCAATTCAAAAGGTCGAGTTGAATATTGACAGCCCAAGAATAAGACTCGGCTTGTTGGCACCAGTGCTATGAACCAGTGTTGCACCTTTGTATGCAAATAAACCAAGAACTGTTGGAGCAGGCTGGAAGTCAAAAGATTCACCAAAGTAATGTTTCAATAAAACCTTGAAACCAAATATTGCAGCTGGGATTACCAAGCGAAGGGAATAAAGAGCTAAACAGCGTAAGGCAGTCTGTCATATTTCACAAGTCCAAAAGGGCGGCCTCCAACACTGCCAGATTCAACAAGAAAGTCCTGTGGAGTACCGGCAAGGTCGCCTGGATCGCCGGGACGACGTTCCTCGTGCTCGTTGTTCCGCTCATCATTGAGATGGACCGTGAGCAGCAGCTCACTGATCTCGAGATCCAGCAGGGCATACTCTCCTTGGATATATTCTTTGATTGGTGATAAATAAGTTGAATATATAGAAAGCTGGTAACTGCGCCCACTGCATAACTCAAAGCAACCTGGGGAGAGATAAAAAAAAAAAAAAAATTAATTTATTTATTTAGAGCTGGGATTATAGTGACATTCTTAATTTTTTGAAAATAAGGGAGTGACAGATTTGTGTATGTGCCTTGCCATGAGTCAAGCAAAAATTGTTGAATTTAGAGGAATAAGTAGAATTTTTTTTTTTTACTTTAGAGCATTGTAATATTTTGTAATTGGAGTTATAAGGGAGAATTTTTTTTTTTGGAAAAACAAGGAGTGATATTGTAACTCAAAGTAATTTTACTTTGAGGGGGGGTAACCTTTTTTTACCAGATTGTGTAAGAGCACTATTGTAAAAGTCAAATTTTGAAGGTTGCCTTGTAAATATTTGAGAAATTGACTACAGCCAAGTGCAAAGCTCAGTCATTTTTCTCCTGTTTCAACAACTATTCGAGGGTCAAGGCCAAGCCCCGATAGTTCGTTTTTTGCATCGTGTGTTGTGTTTTGTGTTGCTCATCTTGATATTCTTTGGAGCTTGAATTTGTGGTGTGAAGTTTAAACACTACAATGTCTAAGTTGATTAATTTCTTTTCTGATTCCGACAAACTTGAAGGCTCAAAATCTTACAAAACATGGCAACGCCTCATCGAAAGCACTCTCGTTTATAATGAACTATGGCATGATATTTGTGATGGAGATGTAAAGCCAAATAAACCTACAAATGCAGCTGCACTAGCAAAATGGGAAGTTAAAAATGCCAAAGCATTAGCTCTCATTAAATCTTCTGTCAATGATGAAATGTATGTCCATATCGAAAATGCTAAAGATGCATGGTCTTCTTTGAGAACTTTTAAAGAGTTGTTTGATACTCAACCTCAATCAAAAAGAGTTGACCTACAATTAAAATTGTTGCATCAAAAATTGACTGAAGAAGGAGATATTCTTGAATACATCTCCAGACTTAAGAATATTAAGCAGGAAATTGTTAATGCTGGTTTTCAAGCAGTAGATGATAGTTTTATGGTCACAATTTTAATTGCCGGACTTTCTTCTTCCTACACACATTTTTTGGAAACTCTACAACTAATTGGAAAGTTAGAAAAGCTAAAGTTTGATGAGCTCTGCGAAATGTTGACTCAACATGATAAAAATTTTGGGAAGAAAAAGAAAGTTGGTGAAGATGTTTTTCTCACAGAGGCCAGTACTAGCAACTCCTCAGCTGACAATTCTAGAAACAAAGGAAAAGGTAATTTTAATCAAAATCAAGCAGCGCAAGGTCGTGGTCGCAGTCAACACAGAGGAAAAAACTCCAACAGAGGCTCCAATTCAGGCAGAAACAATTCTCAAGGCAGAGGCAACAATAAAAACAGAGAATATTAGCAAGGCAAAGGACAGAATCCAGGGAGAGGATAATCTCAAAACAGACGACAAAGCAGAGGTCGAGGACAGTCTCAAGGCAGAGGACAGTCTCAAGGAAGAGGCACCGATTTGAGTCAAATTGTTTGCAAGCAATGTAACAGAGTTGGTCATTATGCTTCAGATTGTCGCACATCTATCAATAAAATTTCTAAGTTTCAAAAGCCTTCAGCAAAATTTGTAAATAATCAAGATCAAGATGATAATGACTCAGAATATATGTCTTCACTTCTTCACCAGCAATCCAAATTTCCTCCTATATTAAGAGTGATTATGAAGATGCTTGGATTTTGGATTCAGGAGCAACTCAGCACATGACCTATAGACGAGATTTCTTTTGGAATTTTCAAGAGTGCCATCTTAATTCCATCTTTCTAGCAGATGATACAAAACATACACCTTATGGAAAAGGTGCAGTCAAAGTTTTTCTCCCTGACATTGGAGAAAAATTGATTTCCAATGTGTGGTATGTACCCACCTTTAAGAAACATTTGTTGTCCTTGGTCATGATTTGACAAGCAAGACATCAAATAATTATGGAAGATGGCTTAGTTAAGATTAATTCAGTTAAAAAAAACTTCCAAACAGTGATGACAAGATATGAAGACGGAAAACTGTTAAGGATGAAAGGGACAGTTATTCCAAGGCATTCTGATTTTGCAGGGGAAGTTACTACATGAATTTCACCTATAAGATTATGGCATGTAAGATATGGAAATTTGAATTTTGATAGTCTTTCTCAATTGCAGAAACAAGGGATGGTTAAAGGACTTCCAACTTTCAACAAAGAAAATGCTAAATGTGAAGCCTGCATTTATGGCAAACAGAGTCGAGAAAGTTTTCCAACAAGTACATGGCGCGCAAACAGGCTGCTGCAACTAGTTCACAGTGATGTGTGTGGTCCACTACAAACTTCATTAGGTGGTTGCAAATATTTCTTCTATTTATTGATGATTTCAACAGAATGACTTGGGTTTAATTCTTGAAAAACAAGTCAGAAGCATTTGAGAAGTTTAAAATTTTTCAACAACTTGTTGAAAATGAGGTCAAAGAAAAGATAGGTACTCTCAGGACAGATAATGGGGGAGAATTCAATTCAAATGAATTCAAAACTTATTGTAGTGAAAATGGCATCAGAAGGCATCTTACAAATGTTTACACTCCACAGAAAAATGGAGTCGTAGAAAGGATGAATCGCACATTGTTAGGCATGGCGAGATCCATGTTAACTTTCAAAGGGTTAAGTCCAACATATTGGGCAGAAGCAATCCATACAGTTGTCTATCTAAGAAACAGATCTCCAACTGCTTCTTTAGAAGGAATCACCCCTTATGAAGCTTGGTTTGGTTTCAAACCTAAAGTTAAACATCTTCAAGTTTTTGGATCCATCTGTTATGCCTTAGTTCCCAAAGAAAAGAGAACTATGCTTGATTCAAGAAGTTTGAAATGCACAATGATTGGCTATTCAGATGAAAAGAAAGGGTATCATCTTTTGACCAATGGAAAATTTATTGTGAGCAGGGATGTCATTTTTGATGAAACAGAGAGTAAGAGTGCTGAAGAAATTGAAAGTCTTCTTCACAAGTTAGAAACTAAGGGCAGTAAAAGGAAAGGAAATATGCAAAGTCAACCAACTTCACCAAATTGGTATGAACTTGATTTTCCTTCCTCTGAAGATGAGTCATCAAGTCCATCTACTTCAACAAAATCATCTGGGTCTTCTAGCAGTTCATCAACGTCTCCAAGCAGCAGCAGTTCTTCTGACAGTGATTCTCCAGATTCACCACCTGAACGACGAACATCAGTTTACATTAATCCCCTTTACAATGATGGAGAATTCTCAGAACCTCAAACAAGTGAGAAAAAACTCCCAAAATGGGCAGTTCAACTTTTGAAAGATGTAAGGCCTAATGAACAAAAAAAAACAGGAACAAGGGGATCAAAACAAAATGAAGGGAATTTTACTTTGATAGCAAATGATTTTACTGAACCTTCTTCTTTTCAAGAGGCAATAAAACATAAAGCATGGCAACAAGCAATGGTTGATGAATATCAGGCAGTTCAAGACAACAGCACTTGGAAACTAGTTGATTGTCCTCCAAATGTTAAACCCATAGGATGCAAATGGGTTTACAGAGTTAAGTACAACCAAAATGGCGAACTTGAAAAGTATAAAGCAAGACTTGTTGCTAAAGGTTTTGTGCAGCAGGAAGGCATTGATTATGAAGAAACTTTTGCATCTACAGCTAAATGGGACACCATTAGATTAACACTTGCATTGGCCGCTCAGAAAGGGTGGAAAGTTCATCAAATGGATGTCAAAAGCGCTTTTCTCAACGGGGACTTACAGGAAGATGTATATATGACACAACCACCAGGGTTTGAAGTTAAAGGGCAAGAACATAAAGTCTGCAAATTAATCAAGGCTTTATATGGATTAAAACAAGCTCCCCGCGCCTGGTATGCCAAAATGGATGAATACCTTTGCAAAGTTGGTTTTCATCGCAGTGAATCTGATGATACTTTGTATGTGCACCAACAGGGAAAATATCTGGTCATTCTCATTATGTATGTTGATGATTTGATCATTACAGGCAACAATGATGATCACATTGAACAGGTGAAAAAGGAGTTGCATGCAGGTTTTAAGATGACATATTTGGGACTACTTCACTACTATCTTGGGGTTGAAGTATTCCAACGTCCACATCAGATCTTCATTTCCCAGAGTAAATATGCAGCATAAATTCTTCAGCGATTTGGAATGCAGGATTGTAAGCCTGTCCTTACCCCTATGGAACAAAACTTAAAACTTTCAAAATTTGAAGGGGGGGAAAAAGTGGACAGCACGACTTACAGACAGTTGATTGGCAGCTTGATTTATTTGACAACCACTCATCCTGATCTATCTTATGCAGTCAGTATTATTTCACGTTTTATGCAGGAACCATTAGACAGCCACTGGAATGCAGCCAAAAGAGTTCTTCGATATATCCAAGGAACAAAATATTTTGGTCTTCTTTACAAAAAGACTAAAATTTTTGTACTTGGTGGATTTTCAGATGCCGACTTTGCTGGCAGTATTGATGACAGGGCATCAACCTCAGGTTACTTAATGAACATGGGGTCAGCTGCAGTTTCCTGGAGTTGCAAGAAGCAAAGTACAGTGGCCACTTCTTCAGCAGAAGCAGAGTACATTTCAGCATGGGAAGCAACATGTGAGATTGTTTGGTTACGTCGAGTTTTACAGGACTTGGGAATTCCTCCAGCAGAAGCTACTTCGTTATTCATCGACAATCAGTCAGCAATAAAGCTTGCCAAGAATCCAGTTTTTCATTCAAAGACAAAGCATGTGGACACCAAGTATCATCATATCAGATCTCTCATTGCAAAGGACGTCATCAAGCTAGTGTATTGCCCTTCAGAAGATCAGGCCTCCGACATTTTCACGAAACCTCTTGGCAGAATAAAATTTACTAAGTTTAGGGATGAACTTGGTATCTATTGTAATGTATCTTTGGATCATAGGGGGAATGTTAGATGATCCAAAAATAAATATTATCATAGGATATAAAGTTTGAATAAAATAATTATTAATTTAAGATATTAAATTAATAATTATTATTCTAGAATATTTAATAAATTTTTGAGATACTTAGAAATAGAAATTTGTTATTAAAATAGGACTCTAGAAAAGAGTCATTTCCTAGGCTCTAAGTTAGGAATAAAGTTAGTAGAATAGATAGGAGGTCATTTAATGTAAGTGGAGACTTGTTATTTAATAAGTGATCCATAATTAGTGGAAGTTAGGACATTGAGCTTATAAATAGCTCATTGCAAGAGTGTTTTTGTTGTTCGGGTGTAAACTCTTGCATAATTCCAATGTAATTTTTTTTTCCTGATTAATAAAATTACGTGTCTGAGGACACTTCGGCCATTATTTTTGAAGAGTTCTAACACAATAATTATTTCCTTGCATACAAATATATATATTTATTTTCCAAGGATTTTTACATCCTAATTATTCTTTTTCCAAAATATAGCTAACTCACAAGCTATTATGCATGAAAAACAAAATATTTTCTTATCATTTCACACATCAGAGAGATTTATAATATTTCTTCAAGAAATAACATGAATAACAAATCCTTCTCAAATAACACAACCAATTACCTTTTACGCAAGGGTTTTATGTGAATTACCCCTCACATAAGTTATTTATATCTTTTTACATGACTCAAGCTCCTCATGCATGTAAAATCACATAATAATTTCTAGTAAATCAAACATACTAGATATTATTCATGTGCAGCTAAGCACATACTCTCTTCAACAGTCCAATATTTCTCTTAAAAAATTTTAATGCATATGCATCATGAAAGCATACATTGTAATTATATAAATTAATTCCTTGTAGATAATCATCATAATAATTATTATGTCTATATGTACATAGATAATTATTCTTATCTCATTGAAAAATGAAATGGAAGCACTCTGTTTTACTCTGTTTTTCCTGTTTTAGTCATCCACTTTGGACGCGTATTACGAACATATGGAAATTAATTTCAAAAAACCAAAAGAGGTTTTGGTTTGAAAGAGGCTTATTAACAATAACCTCTCTCAATTATTTCACAGGTGTCACATTTTTGAAGATTCGAATGAATCTTTGGAGCTCATTTTTCCAGATTTAAATATTAAATAATTCCCTATTTTTGTCATCAATTAGGACACGATTTTCGAGACATGAGAAACTAATTTTTAAAATCCGAAAGAGGCTTTTGGTCATAACATTCTCTTGTACAAAAAACTCATTCACTGTTTAAATATATATCCAGATTTGGGAGATATAAAGGCTTATTTTGACCCTATTTTCCAATAACTCATGCAATTCACAAAATTATTTAGCCATGAAAACCTTTTATCAATTCACAACACATGAAATCTTCTCATAATGCAATGAATAAAACACTTATTCCTCTATGAACAAAATTGTATAGAGGTTTACTTCCGGATTAATCTTAATTCTTTATCACATGAACTTTTTCTTGCTAATAAATTCAATCATTATATCATCATGGCCCATATGAAAACAAAATAATTTTCAAAGAATATGGTTACTTAGCTCTTGATGCATGCCTAGAATTCCTTCTTCCTCTTCCTTGGCTCCATTCTCCATGCATTGTCGAATCCCCCCTCTATTTTTCTCATAGGCTCACAATAAATATAATTAATAAAATGGAATAGCTTTTCTAAATCATAAAAGCATTCCAGTTTTTCTAAATCATAAAAGCATTCCATAAAGCATCCATAAATCTGATTTTTCCTAAATCACAAAAGCACTCCATAAATCTCTCATGCTTTTCTTTTAAAGGTAGATTTTTTTTTTCCTTATGAGAAAAATATCACTTATCCATAGTTTTTCTAAACTATTACTCATTATTTCTAAAACTCATAAAAGATACCAACTTGGAAATATAATTTATTTCTATAGAAGAATATAAATTCTTCTATATAAAATAATTAAGAAATAATTCTTCCAATATTCTTATAATTAAGAATTACAAGAATATTCTTCATGTAATATCAATATAATAATAAATAATATTTAATTATTTAACAACCCTCATTTTACGAGAGTTTTTACAGTGGCTTAAGCCAGGGATATTACAGCATAGATCTAGTTAGACATAATCACTTTGCTCTGTTAGAGTTCTATCTATTGATTTATAAGCTTCGATATATTGTTGAGGGCTTTTGTGTTTAGAGACCTGACAGACTTTAATGGGACACAAAACAGACCCGCTAGTGCTTTCTCTCTCTCTCACGGGTGTAGAAAACC
Organism: Pinus albicaulis; assembly: GCA_034641835.2. Taxonomy (NCBI): domain Eukaryota; kingdom Viridiplantae; phylum Streptophyta; class Pinopsida; order Pinales; family Pinaceae; genus Pinus; species Pinus albicaulis. The sequence goes on along the minus strand of JAXQQM020063457.1, from coordinate 887 downwards.
CAATCCAACACCTCCCATACCTACTTCGGGTGAGACCTTGACAGCCATAGCGGGAGCCATTCTTAGGAGCGATGTCTGATTTTGTTGAAAACAAAACCGAACTGAGTCAAAACCCCTCAAGCCAAAAAATGGTTTATTCTTGGGACCATGAGCATTTTGAGAAGATCGGGTAATGCCATGGGGTCATTGGCAACCGTGAAGCCGAAGTGAGGCCGGATTTGAAAAAAATGATTCAAGTTGCAAAGAATAGAAATAGAATATAATACATTGAAGAGTGGAAGAACAAGTCAGTTTCTGAAGTCACGGGAAATCTTCTTCATATCCTTCGCACATGAATTACGGAGTGGTAGCATGATTGGCGTAGTTCAGACTTCTTTGAGAAAGGCAATCGAGATCATGCAGTGGACCCCCAGTTGGTCCAACAAGCTGGAAAAGGCTAGTAACAGATCACGAGGATTGCCAGATCTGGCCCCGGGTTGATAGTATTTTGGGAGGATTTGTAACAAAATTTTTGGTTATCGGTTTATGTCATATTCAAAGCGGAAAAGTTCTTTAAAGGATTTAAGAAAATCACACCAAACCCTAACGTACATAGAATAAGATGCTATTGTGTGAAAAGGGTGGGTATATTTAAGCCTACTGCCCAGGTAGATGAGCTTAGACCATAGATAGGAGAATGACATGAAGCGATAAATACACCGAGTTAATCAAAGAGGAGATAGATCGGTATCTGATCCTTTAGGGAGTCACTTGATCTTATCCCAGGGGCCCCGAGGATTTGTACAGGGCCCAGACCAAATTCCCATGTCGTCATTGAACCCGTAGGGTAAATTATCTACCCCACCTTTGCTACCACACAGGGATGATATGAGGTTGTGCTTTATGAA
>JAXQQM020093297.1:0-221024 GCA_034641835.2 Pinus albicaulis | reverse complement strand
CGAGGTAATGACTCGGTAATGACTCGGAATCGGTAATGACTCGGTCGACCAGGTTTCAATGACTCGGTCATGACTCGGTTTTTGTTAAAAATACATTAAATATTAATTTTTTTGTACAAAAACATAAATTTAAAGATTTTTATTCATGTTTCCAAACACAAAGCATTACAATATAGACAAAAGAGAACATATGATAAAAGTAGGCTCATGAATATATCCATTATATCAAAATTGCACCTAGTGCACTGTCCAAGGACCAATACATGATCAAAACAAAAAACATAACTAAGGAGGCTCTAAATGGCCTCTACAACAAAACATGAATAGTCACTAGTAACTAGTAACTACTGCTAGTCATCTGAATCTGACAATCCAATGTCCTTTGGCTCTTCCTCAAACTCTGAACCATGGGGGGAAGACGCTCGCTCCGCCTCCTCCTCTGAATCAACATCCTCGACTGGAACTATACCCTTGCCCTTACCACCTTGAGAATCAGATAGACGAGATATGCGTCTCCGTCGTGGCTGACTAGAGGAAGTGCTTGTACCTGCAGCGGCTGCAACTGGATGGCCTGGGACTGGGTCTGCTACTAATGGATCTACATTGAGCATAGTCGCCTCGATATCTAAATCGAAGTCAAGTGAACTCTCCCTGTCAAACTCTGGTGGACAAGACTCCACTACCCAATCCGATGTTGGATCAATATCCTCCAACACAATGGGATCTGAATCAGGTCTTTTGTTCAGCAATTGGTTCCGTCTTAGTCGAAGGTTGTACTGGACAAACACTAGATCATTTAACCGTTTTTGCTCCAAATGGTTTCTCTTGTGTGTGTGAATCCTCTCAAAGACAGACCAATTGCGCTCACACCCAGAAGCACTGCAAGTTTGACTCAAAATGCGGATTGCAAACCTCTGCAATTCAGGACAGTGGGCACCAAATGCCTCCCACCATTGTGCTGCAAAAAATGAGTTTATGTTAGCTCAACAATTTATATCCAACTTTGAAATTGAAATTATAATTTTATAAACAATTATACAAAATAATAAATTATAAAATATAAATTTGAAAATTGAAATTCTTTGTTTACCTGGCTCATCTGATTCCCTTGCAATCCTTGCAAGGTTCTTGCCAAAGGTACCAGTGGCATGGCTGAACATAGTGATCTGCCTGTGTATCGTCAACTGCTCACTCTCTCTGGGGATCATGCGATCAATGCAGTCAATCAATCCATCTCTAACCTCTCCAGTCAAAGCTCCTGTTTCCTGAGCTTTATAATGATACCTTGGGTTCAGAAAGTACCCAGCTGCATGTATCGGGCGATGGAGTTGATTGTTCCATCTCTGATCAATGATTTCCCAAATGGGCCCATACTTAGCCACTCTGTCCTTGCATGTTGCCCTTATCCGCTCCTTTGCTTGATCCATAGCCTCATAAATGAAGCCCATAGCCAATCTTTCCCCATCCACCAAGCGCAACACCTTAACCAATGGCTCAGCAAGTTTCACAATGTTTGCTGCCTTTTTCCAAAATATTTCTTCAACAACTTTCCTTTTCATGTCTTTGCCATCCTGTTTGCGAGAGAACTGACTTGCATTCCATTCATCACTAGAAAACATCTTTTGCAAGTTTCTTTGTTGGGCACCCATAGATTGCAATGTCAAAAAATGTGTTGCAAATCTAGTGATGGCAGGCCTAATAAGTTCCTTGCCCCCTGTGTATTTCCTCATCAGACTCAGAATCCATTAGTGATTGTAAATATATTTTGTGATGCATTTGGCATGCTCTACAGTGTTCTTGATCCAGTCTATTTTGCCAATATCCTCAAGCATGAGGTCTATGCAATGTGCAGCACATGGGGTCCAAAAAATGGTTGGGTGTTTTTCCTCTAACAATTTACCAACAAGAACATAGTTAGAGGCATTGTCTGTGATGATTTGAACAACATTTTCCACCCCCACCTCTTCAACAACCTCATCCAAAAGCTGTAACAACAACTGTGCATCTTTCACCCTATCAGATGCATCAACTGATTTTAGAAACATGGTTCCCCGTGGGAAAAAGACAAGAAAGTTTATGATGGTACGGTTCCTCTGATCAGTCCATCCATCTGACATGATGGTACATCCTGTACGTGCCCATGAGTTTTTGAAATCTTTCAAATAATCATTAATGTTTGAAATCTCTCTTTGCAAAAAAGATCCTCTTAACTCATGCAGAGTAGGAGGTTTGAAGCCCTTTCCAACAGCATATATGGCATCAAAAATAGGTTCATAATATGGTGAACGAGTAGCATTGAAGGGAATATCAGCATCATACCACCATCTAGCAATGTACTCACAAGCATCATCTCTCAATTCTTTTTTCCAATGAGCATCTAAAGTGGGCTGCACAGTGTGAGGACTAGGACCATATGCAGTTGCGCTATCAGAAGGAGATGAGGGCACAAAAAAACTTTTAATAGTACCCTTATTTCTCATTGCATCCTTACCCTTGTCAGAAATAGACTCCCTAGAGGGAGGAACATAGCGAAAGGGGTTTTTTGATGCATCAGTGGAAGGGATAGATGAGGAATCCTGATAATTAAAAGATTCAAAACTTGAGTTGCCAGCCATCATATGTTGTATATTCCTCTTCCTCCCAATTTCAGCGTGTATTTATTTTTGCCTATTTTTGTCTTGCTCAAACTTGTCAAACTGCTCTTTCAACTGCTTCCTAATTTCCCCAATGTTTTCTGCTTCACATGCAGTGATTTGGCCTTTAACACCAGCCAAATGTAGTTTCAGTCTATGAATGCCCCCTCCACCCTCAATTTTTTTCTTGCAAAATTTGCAAAACATTTGATCCCTAACCATTTCAGCATATGCCCAAGTAGAGTCTTTTGCTCTAGGGGCCATTTTGGACTGAGTTTTTGACTTGGAAATAAAATGTTTAAATCTAAACATGAAAACAAAAAAAAAACTATTCATTCTATGTTCATTTCTTTCACCAAATGGCAAATGCCAAAAACTATGCAAATGCAAATGGCAAATGCTAGATTTGCTAAATAAATAAAACAAACAAAGGCAGATTTAGTAGAGAAAAAATAAATACCTCTAGCTAGTAGCCTCTAGCTTCCTCTAGCTCAATGCTGCTCCAAAGCTTGCCAATTTGCTCCTCACTGCTGCTCCAAAGCTTGCCCAAGAAGCTCCTCACTGCTGCTCCAAAACGAACTCCACAATCTTCAACAAACACTCACAAATGCTCAAACAAATTGCATGAGAAAGATGTGAGCTCAATAGAGGGGGTGGGTTAGTTATATAGCATTGGGAGGGCTTAGACAAGCATAAAAAACCCTAACAGCGAATTAAATTCCGTTTTAAAGTCCGCAAAACCGCATAAAATGGGCCCACCGGCCGGCTGTAATGACCAGGCCTGGTTGGATCGGGCTCGGCCTGGTCGGCCGGTTTATTACCGAGCCGGCCGAGTCATTACAAAAACCGGCCGGCTTGGTAATAAACCGGCCAGCCTGGCTGGTTATGTAACTGGTCGGACCGGCCGCCCAACCGGCTCGGTCGACCAGGCCTGGTCGGTTTCGACCAGGCCGTTTTTTAAAACAGAGGATCAGACATCCTTGCCCTACATCTCTTCCAGAGTTCATTGTTTGTTTTTTCTGCTTGCTGTCATGTCCTTTTTTTCTGATGCGGTATCTGAATAGTTCTGCAATAACTCCTCTTTGCCCAACTGTTGTGCTTCAAGCAGTGCCACCATATGCTTCTTTGCCTGACTCCGCCTATGCCTCTGCGCTTCAAACCATGTTATCCTGTGCCCTTCTGCCTGACTCTGCCTCTTTCGCTTGTGCCTACAACATTCAGTCTTCCATTTATTTATAGAGCGCCATCGCATACAACTCTGTCCTGCACGGGGTCGAGCGTTACCCAAGTCTACTGCCTGCGTTCACGTTTCTTCATAAAACCAACGCAATTGCACATAATCACCAAAAGAGATTTTATTATTATGAGCTGCTATGAGCAATGACACCCTCCTGGCAATGAGAGTCAATATGACCTGGACTTTAAATAAATTCAACTTAACCTTTGAATGGTATTGCGTCCGCTTTCCATTGCATTTCGACACTTCGGCATTCATAACATATTCCTTAGCGCTTTCCTCCTGAACTTGCGACATGCGACGACGAGAAGGTGACGTGGCAAGATGGAGGTGGAGCTGATCGGAAATCGCAAATTGGCATATTTGCTATAAGAAATGAGAGGTAAGTGTTAAAATTCGCGAAGTGCGATGTGCGATGTGCGAGAGGGATGACGTGGCAAGCAGAGGTGGGGCCAATCACAAATCGCAAATTGACAGATTTGTTATAAGAAACGGGAGGTAAGTGTTAAAAGTCGCGAAGTGCGATGTGCGATGGAACCTATGGCCGACACATGGCTTCTCTTTACAACCTCCGATCAATCTGACTTGCATTTTTGTGCTATGATCTCTGTCGTCCATCTCTCCGCATCAATTCTGCGCTTTGATCCTGACCGTCAATTTTCCCCTTTACGCTTCTTCCAAAACTGTTAAGTTTTTAAGGGAAAATATGCCAGTTCTCTGCCTTCAGGAAATCTATACGATTTCTTCGATAATGAACACAGTTTCATTCAATAGGCTTGCATACATTCCTTTAACGAATAAACGATCTTGATTACCAATTTGTTTTTGTCCACGACGTAACCCTCCTGAGCTTATTCGGTATTCTGCAGTGCTAGTCTGTCTTGAGCTTGCGAAGAAGCCTGACTCAACCCGCCTTCGCATCTCCGCACATAATGTTAATACACCAACATTTAAATCAAAATTCTTTTTCGACATAGAATTTTTTTTCATTTTCTACCATATATGCTTTTTTGGTGTTTTGAGAAATATTTAAAAAAGTAAATGCAAATGAGCCACAACAAGAAGAAAAACTCGTACTTTAAAAAGATTGCTCAAGTATGATATGACATTTAAAGAACAATGAGCATGAAAATAAAATGGACAAGTACAACAATATTAAATGAGATGCTCACAACCCAACTTGTACAATAACCAATTGCAAGATGAACAAGGTTATGTCTGAGTGTGTGAATTGAGTGGTCTTGGTAAATTTTAATTAAAGCCTAATCTAAGATTTGACTTCCCCTCAATTCCTTCAACTTGGTAAGGACTGAGGTTGTTGCAAGAAGGCTAAGTGAGGAGGCTAAGGCCTCATTAACGATACCCCCTTAGTTCTTCAATACAACCCGCATGCCTTTGTTTCTACAAGGGACACAACCGCAAGAGAACTGCGAGGTCACATATTTTAACTTTTGCTCCAAACTCAAATTTAGGGAGTTGAATGACAATTGAGGAAGTTTGTCCTAAATATCTATCAACCAAGCTTATGCTTGGAGGTAAATTTTAGAGAGATCTAAAATGCAAATCTAGAAATGAGATAAAAAATTATAACAAGTGTTTCATTGAGATGTAAATTTGACAATTAAAGCAAAATGCTTCGAGTGTTAAATGTCTTAACAATATCAATTAACAAATACCATTCCACTTTTAATTGATCAAATTGGACACTCAATGAGGTGCATTTAGTGTTTTAATGACCATTGAAGCAAGTAAATTTCCTCAATGAAACAAATGCGAATTGGACCAAGAAGCTAATTCGAATTTCCCAATGAAGCAAGTTGTTGACGATGCTGGATATTGCCAACATACACAGAGTCTCCCCAATGTGAAGTCCCAATTAGACCTCACACCATTTGGAGTAGGAGCCCCATTCGGAGTATCGAACAGACCACCATAACTATAAGGTTCGCCTTGGTTTCAACGAATAACATAAGAGATTATATACATAACCCTTGAACAAGCAAGTAAGTCCACATTGTGAAACACCGATTGTAATGTGTAAAAGGAGACTTTCACGAGGGGAGTGAAAAAGTGAGCCTCTAGAAGGAAGTAATAGTACTAACCTAAGAGAGGCACGTGAGGAAAGAAAGGTTTGTTAGTTATCTAGCGAAATAGTTCACTTAGACCCAATGATCATTAAATCACATACAACACACCTTCAACAAGATAAGTATCGAGGCCACCGAAATAGTTCAATTTTCTTAGTACATGTGAACGAAACATATATAGCAAGCATCCAAAGAGTATTCTTAAGAAATTTACAATGCATGCATGAAAATGTGCTGGCTCATCAAGCTTCAATTATAAAATGAAAGATCCAAGTACACAGTTACAATGATGAGACACTAGTTCCAATAGTGGAACATTAAGTCACTTCTTGCTTCTCCAAAGAATAGTTTTCTCTCCTATTCCAAGTAGAGAAGCCAAGACTAGCCCTAAAAAAGCCTCATCCCCGAAAAGCCCCATTTCCTTGAGTTATGAGGTTCCTTTTATAATAAGAAGGACGACCTTTCATATCCTCACGACTCTTGGACTTCCATTATGTCCTTTGCACTTCTCTATATGACTTTTGGACTTCTCCTAAAGCCATTTTGTCCATATATGACTAAGTGACTTTTCATATTCCAGATATGACTCTTGGACTTCCACACATTACATTTGTCCTTTTCTTTGAATATACATCATTACATTCCACATGATGATGTGGCATGACACATGGGCACACTTTGACCATTATGATGAAACTTGTACAAGTTACAACTCGACATTAGTGACATGGACTTCATGATGAGGTGGAGATGCCAAGCTGTATTACTCGCTGCTTCATCTTGCATTCTTGATGGTGGATTTGATCTATGCTTCATCTTCATGAAAGATCCACTTTGTTGCTCATCTTCACCCTCCAAAGGGTCTTTGATCATATCAGAATCCTCTAAGTCATCATACAATGTCTTCTTTCTGTCTTGGTCCATGATGTGCTTTATGTCTTCATGATAACTCTCTTAGTGCTTCTTCTGTGAAGGTGTTTCTTCAGGTTTTCTACTTGCTATTTGCTCTTGAGTATCACCTTGTCATGCTTGGAAGGTACTCCTGCCAATGCAAATCATTCATGACGGGGCAAGATTAGTCTTAAAAACATCTATTCTATCACTACCTAGCTCATGGAATGATCTGCTTATGATAGACATGTGAGAGAGTTAGAAGAAGAAGGCTTGATTACGAGGGCGCAATCAAACTGATCAGTGGCTTAGGATGGCTCCATTGTTCATTTTTACTGCATCATGCACTATAAGGCAGAGCTCTCCTTGGTGCAGCGTGGATGGGGAAGCTGAAGGGGACAATGTTGAAAGCTTTAAGCTTCAATGTTGCGCCATGCACTCCAAAGAAAAGAGAGGGAAGCTTAAAAGCGTAGTTTGACCAGTCAAGGGTTAAGGGAGGCATCCTTCAACCTTCCCTACTGTGCCATGCGCTCAAAGGGAGGGTCAAAAGAAGGCTTAGGGCGCATGAGTGCGTTGGGAAGGAGGGAAGGTGAAAGGTTGAACCTTCAGGACTGCGCTATGCGTTGAAAGGGAAAGAAGACTTCAAGGAGAGCGCAATTTGACTGGTCAAAGACAAGACAGTTTGACTGGTCAAAGACAAGAGGAGGCTTCCTTTAGCATTCCTTACTATGCCATGTGCACTAGAGGGAAAGGTTAAGCCAAGCTTGGGCACAGAGTGCATTGGGGAAGGGGGAAGGGTGAGGCTTCAGCCTTTGAGAGTGTGCCATGCGCTCAAAGGAAGAGGAGGCTTGAGAGAAAGCACAATTTTCTTCAACAAGGGGTCATTGTTTCTTTTCAATGCACTTTTTATCCTAGGTTAGCGTAGTTTGACCCAATCGTGGGTGCTTGACCATTTGGAGTGCGATTTTCATTGAGGCAGATCATAGGGATGAAGCCACTTAGCCTAAGAGGGTTTTCACTGCATTGGGAGGATATGAGGATCTTTAACTTGCATGTTTTTCCTTTGCAAAAGGGTGAAAAAGGTCCATGCTGCTAGCTAGGAGTGTTCTGTGTCATGTAAGGTAGAGGTGACCAAAACTCAGTGAAGTAAGTCAGTGTGAGCAAGAAGGGTCAAGTGACCGCCCTTGGGAGGATCATAACGTGCAACAAATTTGGGGTAATCTTGAGAGGGACTTATTGCACCAATATTTGGCAGTAGGATTGCATTGTTGAGGCCTATGGATAGGTTGAGATCCACACTCGATAAGAAGGCTAAAAGCTTCACAATTTGCACTGGGCTAAAGGACCAAGAAGGGCTCCAAAATGGCTAAGTGTGGGATTGACAGAGTAGAAGAGGAAAATGAATCTGGACACGACTCAATCATGGATCACACACATAAAACCATCATTACAAGCTAGAAGAATACACAAGACTCATGAATGACAATCACACCTCGAAACGACAACAAAGCGACACTTATGTCGAAGTGTGATAGTTGAAACGACACATTACGACACTTAGAACACAAGCTACGACAACTATGACGAATGTGACGAAACAGTGCGCTAAGCTGTAGGAATGTGTTTAGCATATTCTAATTATATGTAAGACCATCTATTGTAGAAGAATGCGCTAGAGTTAACTGTGAAAATTCTACTGCAGTGTCATGGTTTACTTCTCCTACTTGATTTAAATTATATAAGTTATCTTCAGAAATACTGAAGTAAACACAACTAACAGTCTACATGCAGATCATTTACTAAATACTACGCTCATTCAAACAAAGTGACACGTGGATTTTTGGACATAAGTCCCGGAAAAAACCAAAGTGGGAAAACCGGTGCAACAGATATGAGGGTTTATTTTATTAAGTAGATTCTGAGTACAACAAATCTTGGTTCTAGGTTTGGAAAACCCGACAGAGAATAAAAGAAATCTGCAACTAACCTGTTGTTCCAAGACCAAATATCTGACTGATCCACACCCTCAAATGAGATTTTCAAGACTCATCCCGGATCTGGTTCTAGACACCCCAGAGTTGCCCCTTAAGCTCCAGCGTCAGCCCTGCTAGGCTCTGTGTGCCACTGCTCTCCAGAGAGGGACTGCATAACTGCAGAGAGGGTGACACAGGCCTTACGCTGGCCCTGGAGACCCTCTACGTAATTCTGAAAACCTTTGGAGTTGCAACGCTGCCCTTTCCTTGGCCTGCGTAGCGGCTGCATAGCTGGTGCTGCTGCTCTTTTCTCCTCTGTGCTGTCCTTGTTTGCTGCTCCTCTGTCTCTTATTGACTCTTGGCTCCGGGACCAGATCATCCCCTCAGCCAATACTACCCCTCACTGCAGAAAACTCCTCCGGAAATTCTTATCAAACCCTGCCCTAGAATTCTAGATTAGTCTCTTAGTTCTGCAACCATGTGTGTCTCCAAGTGACCCTGAAGCCTTTCTCTTATACTTTTTCATTCATCTCATCAACGACCGAGATTAAAAATTCATCAATGACTGAGATTAAAAGACTGCTTGATCCGTGTCTTTTAGAACATTTCAGCACATGTGTTAATTAATTCACTTTAATTATTTAATTTTCCTAAGTTTAGACTTAGGAAATACATTAAAATAATTAATTATTTGAATAACTTGAACACCAGCTAGAATTTCACCAAACACTTTCTCGGTTTTGGAGTTCAAGTGTGTCTTAGCCCCTCCACAAAATTTTAGGGCTAGAGCACACCTGGTGCTACACCAACTATACAAAATTTCAACACTCCCTTTTAGCACGAAGTGTGCTCTAGCAATGCATCCACACCATGCACTACAAGATCTTGAAGTTGGATTCTGTGCTGCTGATGCTTGGTCTGCTGCCCTCCATCCACTGCACTGCTGGTCTCTGTACTGCTGCCCATGCCACTCCCACCGACACTGCCACATCTATACTGCAGCTCCCTCTCAACTTGCTGCATCATGCTGCCCATAGCACTGCCACTACTAATTGCTGCACTGCAACTTAGTTGCCAAGAAGTAAGCAACTGAAGGACTCCTGCCCAACTGTTTGACAGATAAGTCAAACTGCATCTATCACTAAAGCTCCTTGGCTGCTGATTTACGCTGTCCTCCTAAAGCCACTGTTATGCTGCAACACTGCGCTGCTGAAGTCCCATCAGCCCCTCTGCGCTGCTGAAGTCCCATCAGCCCCTCTGCGCTGCTGCCTCCATGTTGTTGTTGCCTCTGCATTACGCTGCTCCCTCTTCAACTCTCCATAACTGCACTTTGCTTCACTATGACCTTTTGCAACCATCTCCTGACTCATGCCGCTACCGTCTTAAGGCTCCCGTAGCTCGTATGTGATCCAAGAGTAGGGTTGACTCCAGGATCTCGCCACACTGTCTGTAGATGCTCTACAGATCCATGTCACCCCACCTCTTCTCTCAAGGCATATGAGCACTCATGGCTGCATCATCATCAGAACCATCATCCTTTGCTGCTGCAGCCTTGGAATCAGAAGATCCTTTGTCCTTCTTCTTAGGACAAGTGCTGGCGAAGTGTCCAAGATTGCCACAGTTAGAGCACCAGGCCTTGGAAAGGTCCTTCTTCTTCTTCCCTTGCTGCTTCCTTTCCTTTGATGGAAGGGCTCCTTCATCCTCCTTTTCTTTCTTCACTCTGGTTGATCCGCTTCCACCACTGATATTCTGCTTCTTGGTGATCCTCCTGATCTCCTCTTGGTGAAGGATAGCCCACATGTCTGCCCATGATGGTAATGCTTCCCTTCCTAGAATGCTCTGTACAAACGTTTCCCAATCTTCCGAGACTGCATTTAGGGCCGTCCTCACTAGGAGCCCTTCATCCGGATTTGCATCCGTGGCAATCAGCGAATCCCGGATAGTTTGAAGTCTGAAGAGGAATGGATCTATCTCCTCACCCTTCATCATCTGGAACAACCGCATTTGATTTTCCAGAAGCATCCTTCATTGGATAGAGCTTCCTTGATACATCGTGTCCAAGGCTACCCACATCTCATTTTCTGTATTCTTTCTGGCAATATGAGGTATGACGTGGTCTTTGACTCCGTCCATGATCAAACGCTTAGTTCGCGCTTGATTTTCTTCATACTTCTTTAGAGGATTTGCATCAGATAGTACAACTAGAACTTTTTCTACATGATCTTTGAGACCATACTCATCCAGAACTGACAGGATTCTCGCCCTACAGATAACAAAGTTGGACATGTCGTCCAACCTATCCTGATCTCTCAGTGCATATCTCGCCATCTTGCTTAGATCTATCAGAACAGACACTCCTCTCCCTCTTTCTGTTGCAACACTCAACAAAAAATGTTGGATCTGGGTTTCTTGGTGATTAGAAACCCTGCCCTAGAATTCCAGATCAGTCTTTCAGTTCTGCAACTGTGTGTGTTTCAAACTGACCCTCAAGCCTTTTTCTTATACTTTTTCATTCATCTCATCAATAGCGGAGATTAAAACATTCATCAATGTCTGAGATTAAAAGATTGCTTGATCCGTGTCTTTTAGAACATTTCAGTACATGTGTTAATTAATTCACTTTAATTATTTAATTTTCCTAAGTTTAGACTTAGGAAATACATTAAAATAATTAATTATTTGAATAACTTGAACACTCGTTGGATTTTCACCAAACACTTCCTGGGTTTTGGAGTTCAAGTGTGTCTTAGCCCCCCCACAAAATTTAAAGGCTAGAGCACACCCGATGCTACACCAACTATACAAAATCTCAACACTAACTTTGGTGATGTGCGAAGGTGTGGCATATGTAGGAGTGAAAATCACAAAAGCGACACTTGCGACATGAGGAAAACATAAGACGACACTTGCAAAATGCGAACGACCTTGAAAGAGACACATGCCATAGTGAAGATAACATGAAAACATCACTTATGAAAGTGAAAACAAGCAAAAGAGACAACCGCAAATGTGAAAGAGACACTTGTGAAAGCAAACGTGCACAAAAGCGACAATTGAGAAAACTCTTCGTAATAACAGTACAAATGCAACCAAAGTGAGGGAGATTGTCGACGAAAGTGCGCATTCACTGTCGTCATGAGTTGAACATCACACATGTACTGTCTTAATGGATGGTGATATGCCTGTTGAAGTTTGCATAAAGGAAGTGTTCTCATGAAATCATTAAAGGCTGTGCATGTGAGTGCAAGTGACTGGACATTTTGCGGATTCTATAAGAATCCTTTGGGCTCTTATATCTCCCTTCATGAATTTGGCATGACTTGATTGTCCTTGTCTTCTATGGAAAGTTTGAAACCCCAAACAGTTTGTTTCTTTCTTTTCAAAGGAGACATTTTAATAGATTCATATAAATTCATAATTATACTTACTTGAGTAGATGCTTTTCTTCTTCTATTAGCTTGATTACTTTGAAGATCTTACTTGTAATACTTATGTCTACTCTTCTTTTAGTTTAGTTAGTCTTTCATCAAGTCAATTATCAAATGGCACAAGACAAAAAAGTTAGGCTCCTAGAGCCAGGGCAAAACCTCTCCCTCTTGGAGAGGAAAACCCATGAGAAATTCTTCTTATAGACTTTCAGATGACAAGTACCATGACCAAGACTCGGACCCTTGACCCTTGTATGCCTCCAAGATCTTGTCACTGCTTCTTCATTCACTTCTTGAAGCTGATCCTTCTTTTCTGCACCGTCCTACACCGTCTTGCACTTTTCTATACCAGGACTAGAGAGCTCGGTCTCTAATTGTATTTCCCTATTCTGGCTGTATGTGATCCTTACTTAGATATCAGCACCTTGTTATAGAATGTCCTGTGCACACTTTGCACCTTCACTTCACCTGCTGGCTGGTCTTCAACGTACACACATATCTTGTTTCCTTTTCGATGAACAGTCCACCCTTTACATACTCTAATAATACCCTTACTTGTGCTGCATTTTTTCACTGAGCACACTTATTATACTCAACACTTCACAATCCTGTAACTACTAAACACAGTCCTGTAACTTCGCATATATATAACAGATTTACTTTTGATTACTTCTCTTTTCCACCTCTAATTCTTCACTTTGTTTCTATCCTGATCTTCACATTAAATCATAGAATTGTTCCTGAAGTCACTGCAGATTTTGTTGCAGAGATTTTGCCCTAAAATCTCAGAGTCGATTTCTGTTCTGTCACAGTTCTGTGCAGCACAATGGGCTATTTATAGTGGTCAGGCCCTATAATAAGCCAACCTGACCATGAAGAGATGTGACGGTTTGTGAGTTGACTCTACTGGCTGTTTATAGGCCGACTTGTAGAGGAATTCTTCCAACGTATTGTTGGCTGCCTTGAGGAGTATTTACATCAAGTAGTATCATCATTCTTGAGTCATGTCTTCAAGCTTATTTGACAAGGTCCTGAGGCATACCATCATTGACTTTACTTCATATACATGACTATATTTATGACAAAATGACAAATCCTTAAAAGACATCAAGAAGACATCTTTTGACCTATAATAAAAATCCTTGCTCATGAAACCCATGAAGCAAGCTTAACAAAAATACATTTTATTATCTTTGTCTTCTTCTTTACATAAATACATAATTACATAGTCAACATGAAGACCGACCTAGTTACACTTTTCAACACTCCTTCTTAACTAGGGAGGTATTCATACAGGTACATGGTCAATTTCAAACTGAAGAATCTCATAAGAAGAATCGAATTGGTAATCACATCTGTATAACATCATATCAACCAACGTTGTCCTAGTGCAAGGCCTTGACTAACAACCCCATCTCTCAACGAGAAAATGGGCTACAATGCTGGCGAGACACATGACTAATAGACACCATATTCATTGTCTCTCCAAGGTACATACCCCACCTAGGTGTTCTCAGAGTATGACCTTCTTGGACTATTATTCTCTTGGGTAGCCAGCCCTCAAAGAATATCGGTCCACAACTACTCTTATCTTGAATGCACTATCTCATTCTCAAAGAGTATCGAATGCCAGATGATTACCCAATCCTGCATTCTGTCTTCCAGGTGAAGACCAGAATGATGTGTCTATCCATTCTCTTCACATGGCGTTCACTAAGACTTACAACTGTTAGTCCTGGACTAGTGCATGACACATGTAATAGAGAATCGCATACGTCACTCCCTCTTAACACAGGAAGGACATATTTCAAGTTTCTTCCAAGCAAGAAACTTACCACCAGGCTCCTCATCAACTAGGGTCTTGCAGCAACAATCCAGCTACTCATGAAGAATTCCTCCCCTCGATGTCATGGTTTTCGATATTGAGGAATCTTCAACTTTTGGCTTCATAGGGCACAAATCATCCATCACTTTCAGTCACGAGTCATGTCCACTATCAGAAAGTGATTCATCATTCTTTCTCATCTGGTCCACTGTTATGCCATGCTGCTTTCCTTCGATTCATCTCCAAGCATCATACATCCTTTCTCATGATTAGCAGCCCTGCACAAATTCATCCAGATAAACATATACATATGAACTTTTAGAACAAAAGTTACCTTAGTGATGATCTTTCACCATGACATCTTCCTGTAGGCATCGACATCCTTCAGATAGATTGACACATCTCCTAATGATATGTTTTTCCAAGGGTCTTCTTCTTTACCAAACTTCCGTTAGAGTCTAGATATCTTCCCAGGAGATCTCCTAGTCACATCTTCTTGGCCTCCAGATGATAACTGCCTCTTAACATGGTTGCATTTCATGATCTCTTCCTTTCTGCACATTCTCCATTCCCAGGAACTTACAACCTTTCTAGTTTCTTGTTCATATACAACCACCTCATATTCCATGAGGACATATTATGTTGATTTCATCTGTCTGTGCACTGAGAGATACTCTTCCATATATCATAGTTCTAAATACAGAATTTCATTACCTACAACCATATGACATATAAATATATACATATCTCATACCCTTTTCCCTTGAGTCATCCTGAAGCAATTTTCTCAAGAATGAAGAGCTTCATTCTCTTGGCTTGCTCCATCAATATGTCATCACATCCCAAAAATCTGTTTCCATGATGACCCTTTCTCTTGATCACTGCTTTCCATTAGTAATGTTATCAAAGAAGTTTTCCCGGAGCTGATTCACCAAGAGCTCCTATCATGCTTTCATCAGGATGCTACACTGCTTCCTATCATATAACCGACAAAAATCACTTAAAGAAGAAGATGATCTCAATCATAGTGGAGATCCCTTGCTTCTTCTTTCTTATCAGGTTCTTTCCTTATATGGGCTTCTTCCCTATTTCTTTTGTTCTTTTTCAGATTAATGAAAATTTCCAATTTTAATGCCCAAGTTCATCATATGCAAGGCATCATGCTTCGTCCACATTTATTCTTTTACTCCGAGGACCAAAACTTACCGAATTTTCCTTTCTTCCTGGACATGGCTGCAAAGGCTTGATTCCTTTACTTGATCCTGTAACAGCGTTGGATTTCAATCTTGTTTCCTCTATTTATATAGAGACCCTAAATCATGGAATGGTGTGACTTTTATCTTCCTGTTTGATTGTGAAGTGAAACTTTCCCATTCTTCTCATAGAGCTTTTAGCACCAATGTAGTCTTCTCCTAGTTCCTGCAGTTGATCAAAGAGATTGCTTCTCCTGCAATACTCATAGAGAATAGCTCTACTAATTTCTTATATACTCCTTTTGATGATTTTAGATTTGGTACATAGGAGATGATAGAGTATTTTGTGGATTCTATAAGAATCCTTTGGGCTCTTATATCTCCCTTCATGAATTTGCCATGACTTGATTGTCCTTGTCTTCTATGGAAAGTTTAAAACCCCAAACAGTTCGTTTCTTTCTTTTCAAAGGAGACATTTTAATAGATTCATATAAAGTCATAGATATACTTACTTGAGTAGATGCTTTTCTTCTTCTATCAGCTTGATTACTTTGAAGATGGTTGAAGCTTCCTTTGAATGGTGATTGATGAGGATATTCTGCTGCTTCCTTGAAAGATCAAGGATGATTGGTAACTTGCCTTGAAGCTTTTGATGGCAATACTTTGAGATAGCAATGATCTGCTGGCACATTTAAGATGGTTCCATAATACTGCCTTATTTCTTTCACTGTGGAAGACTGACCCTTCTAATCAAATCCTTGCTTTGATACCCTCCATGAAATCTGATCCTTGAGTGTCTCTATGCCCTTTCTAGCACCTTAGCTCCGATACCATGTTGAGAATTTGAAGGGTTGTAGGTTAATACAAATTCTCTTCTTGATAATTACTTGTGATCTTACTTGTAATACTTATGTCTTCTCTTCTTTTAGTTTAGTTAGTCTTTCATCAAATCAATTATCAAATGGCACAAGACACAAAAGTTAGGCTCCTAGAGCCAAGGAAAAACCTCCCTCTTGGAGAGGAAAACCCACAAAAAATTCTTCTTATAGACTTTTAGATGACAAGTACCATGACCAAGACTCAGACCCTTGACCCTTGTATGCCTCCAAGACCTTGTCACTGCTTCTTCATTCACTTCTTTAAGCTGATCCATCTTTTCTGCACCGTCCTACACCGTCTTGCACTTTTCTACTCCAGGACTAGAGAGTTCGGTCTCTAACTGTATTTCCCTACTCCGGCTGTATGTGATCCTTACTTAGATATCATCATCTTGTTATAGAATGTCCTGTGCACACCTTGCACCTTCACTTCACCTTGATGGCTGGTCTTCAACATTACACATATCTTGTTTGCTTTTCGATGAACAGTCCACCCTTTAGATACTCTAATAATACCCTTACTTGTGCTGCATTATTTCACTGAGCACACTTATTATACTTAGCACTTCACTGTCCTGTAACTACTCAACACAGTCCTGTAACTTCGCATATATATAACAGATTTACTTTTGATTACTTCGCTGTTCCAACTCTAATTCTGCACTTTGTTTCTGTCCTGACCTTCACATTAAATCACAGAATTGTTCCTGAAGTCATCGCAGATTTTGTTGCTGAGATTTTGTCCGAAAATCTCAGAGTCGATTTCTATTCTGTCACAGTTCTGCACAACACAGTGGGCTATTTATAGTGGTCAGGCCCTATAATAAGCCGACCTGACCATGAAGAGATGTGACGGTTTGTGAGCCGACTCTGCTTGCTGTTTATAGGCCGACTTGTAGAGGAATTCTTCCAATGTATTGTTGGCTGCCTTGAGGAGTATTTACATCAAGTAGTATCATCATTCTTGAGTCATGTCTTCAAGCTTATTTGACAAGGTCCTGAGGCATATCATCATTGACTTTACTTCATATACATGACTATATTTATGACAAGATGACAAATCCTTAAAAGACATCAAGAAGACGTCTTTTGACCTATAATAAAAATCCTTGCTCATGAAACCCATGAAGCAAGCTTAACAAAAATACATTTTATTATCTTTGTCTTCTTCTTTACTTAAATACATAATTACATAGTCAACATGAAGACCGACCTAGTTACACTTTTCAACAAAATAAACTAAACTAATCTAACAAGTTAGTCACCAATCACACAAGGGACCCTCCTTCCAAATGAGGAGGTGGGATACCAAGGGCAGAAACCCCAAGCTCCCTCCAAGAAAAATTCCTTTCTTATTATTACAAGAGAAACCCTCTTAGACAGGAATGAGGGTTTAGATCTTTAATGAGGGTTTACAAAAAAAAATAGAGCTTTGAAAAGCCAACACCCTTCCTTAAGATGCAATAAAATTAAGAAAAATTATTTACAAAATTATGATGAAATTACAAATGAGAAGGTCCCCAAAAAGGGATTTTGCTATCTCTTCTAATGAAACTCGCTCGAAAGGCTAAACGTTCAAGCTCTAGGAGCAAGATACGTGCAAAAGTGGAAGAAAGATCCTCCTTTATGCTCACGACCAAGGGGAAAGAGACCTCAAAAATATAGATCAACGATTTCTCAAAACCCCAAATGATAAATCCTTCAAAATTGACCCAAAACCCTTGCCATATAGCCTCCAAGAGGAACTGTGCAAGGGAGAGAGCTGAAAGAGATGGCTCGATCCATGACCTAGAGGAGGTTTAGCCTCCAAAAATTATTTTTCTTCTTGAATATTCAAGCGTTCACTTGCAAAGAAAGACCTATGCAAAGTATCCAAGCCAAACCCTTGATTCTGCTTTCATATTTGTGCAAGCATAAAATAGTAGATCCAAATATATACAAGAGAAAAATGATTTATGTGTAAAAGGGTTAGAATATATACAACAAATTTACAACTTTGCTAGCCCAAAGAGTGTGAGGACTCCTCCGCTCTTGTGTAAGCAAGTAATAAGCTCTGAATTAGCTTAGATCTGTCAAATAAAGCGCATAAATAAATAGATCTGAAAATTTAATGAGATGTGCAAGCTATGGCAAGGAAACTCCCTTTAAAATAAATTGTTTGATAAGCCTTTGAGAGAAGTCAATGTGGGTTCTTCTACTTCTATCTGCTTGAGATTTAGTTGGTTCAACTGAAAACTTCCCCAAATGCTCAAGATCTGATTCAGAAAATAAATCTATACACACTTCCAAAAGATATTGTTAGATCCACAAAGGATTAGATAGCACAATGAAAAAGAAGTCTAGGGGTCCAACCAAAAACCCACTAGTGCTTCTAGAGCTAGAGTGGTTCTCTAATCCAAATATCAATGCAAGATAACTGTACATTAATAAATCCAAATCCTGGCAAATGGAAATAACAATTTAATTAACACCAATAGAGCATTAAGAACAAATAAATCATAAATTTTTTACCATAGATGTAGAAGAATAACACGACAAAACATGTGCCCCAAAGTCTTTCTTTATTATTCAGAAGAAATATCCAGTACAAAACTGAAGCAAAGCTTTGCTAGCCAATAGCCCAAGAATTATAATGATGCTATAATGAGCTCAATTTATAGAAAAAGTGAGAGGAGATCCCTCTCCAAGTGGCAACGTCTAGATCTAAGAGGAATTTGACTAGATGCATTGCCACAAAATCATATCCCTTAATGAGGTATGTGCAAATCTCTAGGAGGAGCCGTTTGCTTTGGAGGAGATGCTGGGTGGAGTGAAAATTGATTGCTGGAGTGGTTTTGTACCATTTAAAAATTTTCTCCATCTTTTTCCTTGAAAATATCTCATTCAATTCAACCATCATGGACTGTCCCTTAAAAAAATTCCATTTTCCTGGACCATTCGTTGTGCTAGAGGACCATTGAATTTCTCTTGGTATTTTTCTTGCTCGATTTGTGGAGATTCCATCACTTTTTGACTTGACTCTCTTTTTGGGAAAGTTCAGTTCTTTTTTTAATCATTTTCCACTTGGAGAGAATTTTTATTTTTCTCTCATTTTATTTCTAGGCTAATTTTTGGCAAATTATTTGCCCTTTTTTTGCGAAAAAATAGAAAAAATGGTTTTTTGAGGGGTAAATAGTAAACACATATTTTTTTACCCTCAGTGTGTCTAAATAGAGAGTTGAGGTGTAGAGGTCTCATTTTGAGTATTCATACACCCTACAACTTCTATAGACAACACTTATTACATTTTACATCAAATAATTATTAAATATATAGGACAGTGGAAATTTTTTAATAATTAAAATATGACACTTAGACTCAACCAAATTCAGGGAAACTTTAGAGATGATCTAGTATGGTAATATACATTAATTCTAGACCAAGGTTGCGGGGGAGCACCTCCCCCCTATCGAACCCGCTCCCGGAGCGCGCTCCCTCGCACTTGTTCCCGGAGCTAATGCTTAGAGGGTGATATTAATGACAAAGATCCCTATACAAATCTAGAGTAATGATAAATATACGTCTGGTTCAATCTATGTTTTTATGTTTTATATGTTTAATTCATCATTCTACATGCTTTTGTTGACATATATGCATCAATATATATATATATATATATATATATATATATATATATATATAATAAAAAAATGCTCCCCTAAACACTCCCGGACCAGGAGCTTCTGAAAATGGCTCTCCTGCTCCCGCTCCCCGTTTTCACTCCCGCTCCCAAGTAACCTTGTTCTAGACACTAGGACTCACCTAAGACACTACCATCAATTGACACTCTAGCTTTGGGGTATATCTGGGGTGTTGAAAAACACAAATAATGGGCTGAGGAAAAAATCTCCGTAGAGTGAAAACTTACTATTAAAATCCTAAGCTACCTAGTCCTGTTGTATGACTCTTTTTCATCATACTAAAATCATTTTAATTTTTTAGAGAATCCCTGCAGGGCTGCAAAATTTGGAATACAAAACTTATGAACTCTGGAATTCTGGCATTTTGACATGACTGAATGGTGATGGAATGTTCTGAGATGTAATTTGGGCATGGAGTCTTTGACATATCTTCAAATGCAATTTGAGTGGTTAACAATTGTCAAACACCTGAATATCATGTGAAGTTCCCTACATTATTATTTCTAATGTTTATTTTTATCATCAAGTTTTAATCAAATATTGACTTCCAGTTTTAGTTTTAAGCTTTTACATATTTGGTCAATTTAAGTGAATGGATGGAGATAGTGAAGTGCATGTAGAGCAGTATATGTCGATTGTCTATTTAAGCTTTATAGAACTCTCAGGAATTGGAAATTATTTATATGCACGTTGCAAGTTTTTCTTTGTTTACAAGCTTTTTAATCTGCAAACAAGAAGGTGAAATATGGGACATGAAATGCTATATATGGTAGAAATATAGGAAATTTACTCTTCTCAGTTCTTTATGGGACATGAAATGCTATATATGGTAGAAATATAGGAAATTTACTCTTCTCAGTTCTTTATGTTTGGTAACTGAGATTTAGGCTTTGATAGACTGAAATATTGCAAACTGATTGTTATTGTTAACATCTTCTTACAGCTAAACATGCAAGAGGGTTTAGAAGGAAATCCTACGGGGGAGAAAATGAAGATGTTCTCTCGAGTCCTTGCTCTTATAACAGTTCCTATAACAATGAATTTTCCAAAGGTATATTAGATTTAGTATTTGTCAAGCAGATTTTCTTTTTGGGTTATAGCCATTCGAAATTAAAAGCTACAGAATAGATGAAAATAAACATCTTTTATGCAGACTGAGTTTTCAGATAAACATAATTGGAGTTCCTTTCTTGAGGCATCCTAACTAAGTCCATAAAATATCAACTGGTTTTGCATTCTGTTTAACATGTGTTTTCACGGCAGATACAGCAAGGGATATTGTAATTTCTAACCCACGCTCTAGTAGAACTATTTTATTTTATAGTTTTTGACATCCTCAAATCTTGATTTGCAACATCATGGTTTTGCATATGGTGTTTGATTAGTTTGTCTGTGTCTCAGTTTAACCTTGTAAACATAGTCACCTTGGTGACTGGTATTAAATAGCATAGACACAGACAGACAAAAAAAACAAAGAGTATGCTTATATTGAAATAAAAAACAATTATTATATTTTCCAATTGTAGTACTGATTGAGTGACATGCATGTTTCTCATTGACATTATTCTACTTGTTTAGTATGAATTGTTTCTCAATTTTGTTTTTATTGGTGATGTAACTTGTGTATTAAGTAAATATATTGTAAATGTATGAAAAAAAAGGTCAATGTGCTATATATATATATATGCATTAAAAATGTTCGTAATAAAGTATATGTAAATCATTAATCTTATTTATAATATATATTATATGACATAAATTAATATATGTTTGTGTTTGTTTGTCTTTTTTTCCCATGAGAAATATATTTTATTCCATACGAGGTATATACATCTTTCGATCCTCGAGGGACTACTTAGCTTCAATAGCAAGGCTCAAAGTCATTACAATGAAGCTCATCATGTCACTTGCACGAATTGAACCTCGGGGGAGGATACTGATCATTCCTCCCAACCACTTGAGAGAGAGAGAGACAATTGGGTTTACCTCAAGTGGTTGGGGGGAATGGTCAGTATCGTCCCCCCAGGTTCAATATATATTCCAGTTAATATATCACGGTGGAAACCGCTTGAACACTTCCCCTCATTCGAAGGATGGTATCCAAAGTAAACCCAAAACTCTTTATGGCATAGGGCTAGGTCAACATCTCATGAATATATCATTTGTAACTCAGTAATGCATGATTCACTAAGAGTGAACATGCCACGAAGTGGGATTTGAACCTGGGTGGGGAGGGTAACAATTTTCCAGACAACCACTCGAGCTACCCTAAATAGAATTTCTTTTTTGTTTAGCTATCCTACATGTTGAAAGTGTAACTAGGTTCGGTCTTCATATTGACTATGTAATTATGTATTTATGTAATGAAGAAGACAGATAATAAAATGTATTTTTGAGCTTGCTTCATGGGTTTCATGAGGAAGGATTTTATTGTAGGTCAAAGCCTTCTTGATGTGTTTTAGGATTTGTCATCTTGTCATAAATGTACTAATTAAGAGTCATGTATATGAAGTGTCAAAGTCAGTGATGTATGCCTCAAAGACCTTGTAAAATAAGCTTGAAGACATGGCTCAAAATAATGATGATACTCCAAATCAGGTTATCATTGGAATACCTCTCCTAGTCGGCTTATAAACAGCAAGCAAGTCGTCCTACAAGCAATGTAGAAATGACACGTCTACTCATAGGACAAGTCGGCTTATTTATAGGCTTAGACAATTATATATACCCAACTATGCTGAACAGAGAGATAGCAGAGCTCAGATTCCTCTGTAATTTACAGACCTAATTTTAGTGACAAGCACAAAATGACTTGAGGAACAGTCCTGTGATGTAATACGAGGATCAGGACAACAATAAAGTGTGGATTAAAGAGATGAAACAACGAAGTAATCAAGGGTAGATCTGTGATATAAATGCAAAGTTTCAGGACTGTAATGAAGTGCAAATAAAGGAGGAAAGACTAGACAATTCAGTAAAGAATTTGTATCTTGGGAAAGTCTGTAATAAATGCGAAAGGGCAATGTAAGGTTCAGCTCGAAGTATAGAAGATCATCTTGGACCTGTGTGCAACAATGATCTCGAACTTGTGTGCAACAAGGATTTCAGACTTGTGTGCAGCAATAATGTAATATAAGTACATCAAGGTTATATGATAATTCAAGATGTTCTAGAATCAAGAAAGGATGAAGAATACAGTTAGAGACCGAGCTCTCTAGTCCTGGTGTAGAATCTAGATAGGTGTAGAACGGTGCAGGACGATGCAGAAAGGAAGGATCAGCTTAAGGAGTCAAGGAATAAGCAAAGACAAGGTATTGGAGGCATACAAGGGTCAAGGGTCTGTGTCATGGTCATGGTACTTGTCAACTGAAAGTTTATAAGAAGAATTTCTTGTGAGTTTTCCTCTCCAAGAGGGAGAGGTTTTGGCCCTGGCTCGAAGAGCCTAAATTTGTGTCTCTTGTGTTTTGGTAATTGACTTGATGAAAGACATAGTAAGCTAAGAATAGAAGACATAAGTAACAATAGTAAGTTCACAAGTAATTATCAAGTCGAGAATTTGAATTAAACCTAGCCCTACCTAATTCTCAACATGGTACCAGAGCTAAGGTGCTGAAGTCAAAGGGCTACTTTTCAAAGAGACACTCAAGGATCAAAAGGCAAGAATCAATTACTATAGAAAGCATCAAAATCAAAGTCTAAGTCTTCACTAAAAAGTCAAATCAGTCTCCAAGGAAGATTCTCAGGCCATCTCAAGAAGATCTTCAACGTCATTCAAAGGATCCACTCTCCAAGGAGATTCTTGACATTGAAGACTTTGTTGGAAGACACACCATCAAGCTCCATCCAACACTATCCAACATCTTTGAAGACATCATCATTCTGAAGTAATCTTTTAGGACATCCTTGAACCAAGATCACCTACTTTGAAGAATTCTTTCTAAGGAGTTCCTGTCATCATCTTCATCATAATCATCAAGGAAGCTGATAGAAGGAGGAAGTCACTCCACTCAAGTAAGTATTTCTATGACCTCTTTCGAATCTGTCAAAATGACTTATTGCAAAGAGAGCAACAAATTGGTTGGGTCATCAAACTTTAGTGCATGGAAGAAGAGGACAAATTTGAATCTAATCGAAGATGAAGTTATGGGCTACATCAAAGGATCTACAACTCAACCCTCCAAAGAAGTTGCTCCAGCTCATGCTAAGTACATGAGAGGAGAAATCAAAGCCCAAAGGATTCTCATAGATTCCATTAAGGAGTCACTCAGACCCTATGTATCAAAACTAGAAACTGCAAAAGAAATATATGAGAAATTGGTGGAGCTGTTCTCCGTGAGTACTGCAGGAGAATTAATCTCTCTGAGACAAGAACTATACAAGATGAAATTGTCAAGAGAGGAAGGAATCACTTCATACTTTATGAGTATTTTTGAAATACGAGACCTGCGGCAGGAGAAGTAATGTCTGATAGTCAGATGACTATAATGGTGCTGAATGCTCTACTCGAAGAATGGGGAAACTTCACTTCAAGCTTATACGGGAAGAAAGAAGCAACACAATTCCAGGATCTATGGTCTCTATGTAAAATAGAGGAAACAAGATTGAAAGCCAACGCTGATACAAGATCAAGTGAAGGAAATCAAGCCTTTGCAGCCATGTCTCGGAAGAAAGGAAGATTCGGTAAATTTGGTCCTCAGAATAAAAGAAGAAATATGGATAAAGTACGATGCTTTGGATGTAATGAATTTGGGCATTATAAAAGGGATTGTCCTAAATTTAGGAAGGACAAGAGGAAAAAAGAAGCCCATGTCATAGATGAAAGGGAAGAATCTGATGCAAATAAATCTAAGAAAATAGAAGCGAAAGATCTCTATTATGATTGAGATCATCTTTAGACTTCCTCTTTAAGTGATTTCTGTTGGTTGTAAAATAGTATGATAGAAAGCATTGTATATTAATAGCATCATGATAGAAGCATGGAAGGAGCACTTGTCTTAGAAGAAGTGGCTCCTAGGAACTTCACTGATAACAAAATTGTTGGAAGATAGTCACCTGGATCAAGGGTGATCTATGAAACATGTGCTGGCACTTTCTAATGGAGTCCTCCTTGGATTCACTAGTTAGAAAGAAAGCAAAAGGTTTCATCGGGAATTCTATCTTGTAGAATTCTAGGATTAGGATATGATGACATATTGATGAAACATGTCAAGGGACTGAAGTTCTTCATTCTAAGGAAATTGCTACAGGATGACTCAAATGGATAAAATAAAGTACATATATGTTAACAATGGATGCTGTGAAGTCATGTCATATGGTTGCAAGTGATGGACTTCTATCTTTAGAAGTATGATCAAAGAATGGAGGATCTCTTCCGGTACACGGGATGTCATGAAATCAACATAATATGTCCTCATACAAAATATGAGGTGGTTGTATACAAACAAGGAACTATATGTTGGAAGTTCCAGGGAATAAATGAAACTGTGTGGAGAAAGAAAGGAAGAGATCATGAAGTGCAACCATGTCAAGACGCGGTTATCATCCGGAAGGCAAGAAGATGTGACTAGGAGATCTCTTGGGAAGATATGTAGACTCTGATAGAAGTTTGGTAAAGAAGAAGACCCTTGACAATACATATCTTTAGGAGATATGTCAATCTGAATAAAGGATGCCGATGCCTACATGAAGATGTCATGGTAACTTTTGATCTAAAAGTTTTTATGTATATTTTTATTTGGATAAGTTTATGCAGGGCTTGCAACCACGTGGAAGGATGTAAGATCCTTGGGAGATGGTTCAAAGGAAAGCAACATGGCATAAAGGTGGACCAGATGAGAAAGACTAATGAATCACTTTCTAGTAGATGACATGACTCATGGATGAAAGTGATGGATGATCTCGGCCCTAAGAAGCTAAAGTTGAAGATTCCTCAATATCGAAATCAATGACATCGAGGGGAGGAATTCTTCATGAGTAGCTGGGTGTCTCACCATTGCTGCTGCAGGTCCTTGGTTAAGAGGGAGCCTGGTG
Organism: Pinus albicaulis; assembly: GCA_034641835.2. Lineage (NCBI taxonomy): Eukaryota > Viridiplantae > Streptophyta > Pinopsida > Pinales > Pinaceae > Pinus > Pinus albicaulis. Next base: position 195,169 of record JAXQQM020093297.1, on the reverse strand, counting down.
GTAAGTTTCTTACTTGGAAGAAACTTGGTAATTCCTAAGAATGAGCTTAGGTACATTCGTTGAAAGGAATGAGTACATTCCCTTGAGGAACATGTCCTCTCTGGCTGAGAGGGAGAGATAGACATATCATTTTGGTCTTCAACTGGGAAGACATAATGGAGAATTGGGTAATCATCTGGCATACGATACTCTTTGAGAATGAGATAGGGCATTCAAGATAAGAGTAGTCGTGGACTGATATTCTTTGAGGGCTAGCTACCCAAAAGAAGAATAGTCTAAGAAGGTCATACTTTGGGAACACCCGAGTGGAGTATGTACCTTAGCGAGACAATGACGATGGTGTATATAAGTCATGTGTCTCGCCAACATTGGAGCCCACTGTCTCATTGAGAGATGAGGCTATTAGTCAAGGCCTTGCACTAGGACAATGCTGGTTGATATGATGTTATACATATGCAATTACCAATCCGATTCTTCTTATGAGATTCTTCAGATTGAAAGTAACCATGTACCTACTACCATTATAAATACCTCCCTAGTTGAGAGGGAGTGTTGAAAGTGTAGCTAGGTTCGGTCTTCATATTGACCATGTAATTATGTATTTATGTAATGAAGAAGACAAAGATAATAAAATGTATTTTTGAGCTTGCTTCATGGGTTTCATGAGCAAGGATTTTATTGTAGGTCAAAGACTTTTTCTTGATGTCTTTTAGGATTTGTCATCTTGTCCTGAATGTACTAATTAAGAGTCATGTATATGAAGTGTCAAAGTCAATGATGTATGCCTTAAAGACCCCGTAAAATAAGCTTGAAGACATGGCTCAAAATAATGATGATACTCCAAATCAGGTTATCGTTGGAATACCTCTCCTAGTCGGCTTATAAACAGCAAGAAGGTCGTCCTACAAGTAATGTAGAAATGACACGTCTACTCATAGGACAAGTCGACTTATTTATAGGCTTAGAAAATTATATATACCCAACTATGCTGAACAGAGAGATAGCAGAGCTCAGATTCCTCCGTAATTTTCAGACCTAATTTTAGTGACAAGCATACAGTGACTTAAGGAACAGTCTTGTGATGTAACACGAGGATCAAGACAACAATAAAGTGTGGATTTAAGAGATGAAACAACGAAGTAATCAAGGGTAGATCTGTGATATAAATGCAAAGTTTCAGGACTGTAATGAAGTGCAAATAAAGGAGGAAAGACGAGACAATTCAGTAAAGAATTTGTATCTTGGGAAAGTCTGTAATAAATGCGAAAGGGCAGTATAAGGTTTAGCTCGAAGTATAGAAGATCATCTCGTACCCGTGTGCAACAATGATCTCGAACTTGTGTGCAGCAAGGATTTCAGAATTGTCTGCAGCAATAAGGTAATATAAGTACAACAAGTTTATATGATAATTCAAGATGTTCTAGAAGCAAGAAAGGATGAAGAATACAATTAGAGATCGAGCTCTCTAGTCCTGGTGCAGAACGGTGCAGGACAGTGTAGAAAGGAAGGATCAACTTAAGGAGTCAAGGAATAAGTAGAGACAAGGTCTTGGAGGCGTACAAGGGTCAAGGGTCTGTGTCATGGTCATGGTACTTGTTAACTAATAGTCTATAAGAAGAATTTCTTGTGGGTTTTCCTCTCCAAGAGGGAGAGGTTTTGGCCCTGGCTCGAAGAGCCTAAATTTGTGTCTCTTGTGTTTTGGTAATTGACTTGATGAAAGACATAATAAGCTAAGAAGAGAAGACACAAGTGACAGTAGTAAGTTCACAAGTAATTATCAAGTAGAGAATTTCAATTGAACCTAGCCCTACCTAATTCTCAACACTACATTGGGAAAAACCCTCGAGCACTTCCCCTCATTCTAAGGATGATACCTAGGGTAAACCCTAGATTCTTTAGGGCATAAGGTTGGTTCAACAACAAGGCTCAAAGTTGTTAAACCAATATACCTGTTATGAGCTCAACATATGACTTATAAGAATAGAACCTAGGTTGTGAGTATAACACTTCATTCCATGACCACTCGAGTTAACCTAATTGACTCTCTCAAATGAAACACACACACACTTTATATATATATATATATATATATATATATATATATATTCTTTTCCTTATATTTAGAAAATTTAGAAATATGTATATCGAGAAACCTAATGGTAAATTTTATTTGAATCTCATTGACAATTTCAAATTTGAACTAAATTTCATTGTTTCCAAACTAGAACTCGAATTCAAACTTGAACCACGTGACTTTGATATTAACTTTGTTTCCTTTCATGGTTACGCTGAAAGTGTTTACACCATGCTTGGGAACTTCATGAGATTTGTGGTGTATATTTGGCCCTTGTATAGTCCAAGATGGATGAAAGTGTTTACACCATGCTTGGGAACTTCATGAGATTTGTGGTGTATATTTGGCCCTTGTATAGTCCAAGATGGATTGGCATATGAGCGATATTCCTTGATTGATTTGCATAGTTGAGATAACTTGCTTAGGAGATGCTCTACCTCATATGGTCACTAGTTTAGTGTTCTTCCCTTCGACATTGGAGTTCTCCTAGTTTGGTGGATGCCTTGCATTGGCGCTCATGAATGATCCACTTGTTTGGAGAATGCCCTACATGAGAGAAGTGGCGTACAACTTAGAGGTGGGTATTAGGCCCTAACTAGTAGGTGGCAATTTGGATTCCTGTTTAAAGGGTTGGATATTATGGAAACCGAGCACATAAAGTAACCAATAAAAATCAAAAGAGTTCTTTGTATTAAGTGAATAGTGAGAAAGCGAAAGCTTTCTTATATATGTTACAATGGAGTCGAGTCAATCCACTTTATGAATGTGGGATAGACCGAAATACACTCTAGAGTGAAATAAGACATAAAAAGTATAAATAAACTAAATTCCAATTAAATTTATTACTTCCCAAGTCTAATACCTAATTGACCATTATTAAGCTTATATGGTCAATCTGCTAACTACATCAAGCTTATGTCGACATTTTACATATTTTTCATGACCCAAAGCCTTGGTGAGAATGTTTACAGTTTGATTCTTTGTAAGATAATACTACAGCTCAATAGATCCATCTTGTACATGCTGTTGATGAAGTGGTAGTGTGCATCAACATGTTTGGTACGCTTGTGGAAGACTATATTCTTGGTAAGTTTTATCACCCCTTGGTTGTCACATAATGGGGGTGTTGGCATCTCTAAAAGCATCCTCCTATTTCAAATTGCCTCACACTCTCCTTTCGCTGCTCCTTGATATTCTATTTTGTTGATGAAAGGGATATTGCATTTTTCTTCCTATTGATCCATGTGATTGGACTCGTGCCAAGGCTGAGAACATATCTGTAATATCCCAAATTGGGAACAAACAATAATACAAAGCACACAAGACTAAAAACTACAACAAAATAGGAAGCGACATTAAAACACAGTAAATGAAGCCAAAATCATCTGAGCCATTTTATTAATCTCTGTGGGAAAGAGTACAATGAGAGGTGCTCAGAAAGATGGCACCTGGGCCTACATAAGACATGCTGAATTATAGCTCATACTTGGACAAAAACTTGGCTGCAAATACTGCTGTGCATGGTTCCCTCTTTGCGCTGCCAGTGTTGGACTGCTGTTGTTGGCTGGAATCAGACGGTGAGTTGGGCCTGCTCCTATGCTTAGAAAATGTCGGGCTTTGAACCCTAGACTCTACTCACAATACCCACAAAACCCGCGAAGGGTTTCCAGAAATTACGACCCTAGAAAATAACCCCCTTGGGCTTGGCACACTGATCTGTTGGGGAAATCAATCTCCTAGCTGAACTACTGGAAAGATGCCCTCAAAACTCTATAGGAATCCTTGGTAGGAGGTGGCTAGCCTCCCCTCCAAATCCTCCAGTTGAAGCTCCACTTCTCCCGTACTTCCCAACACCTTCTCTCTGCTGAACTGCGCAATCCCTGCGCTATTTGTGCAGCTTCTATGCTGCCCTAGAAGACTGCGTAACTCCTGTTGGTATGGTTCTGCAATCTACTCTCAAAATGGGTAGGACACCTCTCCTGAGCTCAGAAATCTCTGTGCTAAACAACATTGTAGACTCGGTTAAACGACTCAAGCGTGCTACAATCAATCAGACAAAAAATGGATGGATGAATGAATGAGGAATGAGCTACTCTCACCCTCTTTTGTCCAAGCTGAGCCTCCAACATTCCCTTGGGCCCACATGGACTGCACTTCCCCTCCTCCGGCCTATCTCTACGTTGCCCACTGTGCTGCCTCTCCCACACTGCCACTAGGACGCTGCTCCATTCGTGTGGGTGGCCACATGGACCCCACTTTAGACTCAATATTTGCCTCTAGTGACTTTAGGAAAACACTTTAGTTGCATAGTTTTATTTGTGGGTCCCCTTAGGCACTTTATTTCTGCTAAACAGTAGAAAAAGGCAAAATTAATTAAAATTAATATTCCAATTAGCTGACTGGTAATTTGGAATATTACATAATGACCCATCTCCAATTAAAGGGTGCATAGGGATATTAGCATGCACACGAGACATGCATATGCTAGCTACATATGCATGCGTCAAATGTATTGCACTAGTATACATAGTAGCTAATATAAAAAAATGACTAAGTATAGGGTAATGAATTTGTAATATTCCTACTTAGGAAATACAGTTATAAACAAAGCAAATAACAACATGCACACACAAAAAAATTCAGACACAAAAGTGACCATCTGGAACTCCATTAAAATAAACACCCAACTGAGCCATTTTATTAAATAAATCTGTAGTACAATGGGGGTTTGGTGTGACTGCACCTGGGGTTGCCAAAAAGGCAAGCTAGACAAGCCCTAGGTGGAAAAATGCAATGGCCAGATGCTGGAATGTGTAGCTTCAACTATGCCTTGCGCTGCCTTGGAGAAACTGCATTGTATGCTGCAAAGGATCGCTGAATGACCCCCTTTCGATGCTCAAAAAATTCCAGAAAATTAACCCCCGACTCCTCTCAAATAACCCACCAAAACCCATAAATGGTTTGGCCTACTTTCGATCCTCGAAATTGACCCCCAATTACCACGTGCTCCACAACTAGTTGGAAATTACGGCCCTCCTGGAAAATCTCAGCTCCAACCCTCCAAAATGATGCAAAATGCTGGGCTTCACTCCTCCGGATGACTCCCTCAATTCCCCAGCTCAAATCAGCTCCCCAAGCCATCTCCCTAACTCCCACATGTGTCCAAAAAACTCCCTTTGCACAGGCCCATGCAGTCACCAAAAGGGCTACTTTGTAGCAACAAGGGCTCTTCCAAAATGTAGCTGTTCTTTCCCCAAAATCTCCAACAATAGATGATGCATTACTCCCTCTGGAATCCTCCACAAATTTGCTTCTCTTTACTGATCACTCCAAGGTAATTCATACTCTCTCCTACGCCCATAAAGCAGCAAGAAGGCCCCACGAAATCCATGTGATAATGCTGAACTGACTCACAATGGACAAGACTTACCTCCTTGGGCTAGCACTCAAAGTCCACTGAAGCAAGGGGTGAGAAACTCGCTTGAAAATCTCGGGTGCAGATTTGGCTCAATAGCTCAAGCGTGCTAGGTGCAAGTAATTGCCAAAATGTCAAAAGCCCCAAACTGATGTTAGTTCCTTCTATTTATCCTTGGTTGCCTCTTCCTCATGTGGTTCCCATCATTAAACTCTTTTGCTCCTCGAGTGGCTCGAATTGCCTAAGTGGAGCGTATTTTCCTCTTGGTGCCCCCAACATTCCACTAAGAGTTTGATTTAGCCTTTCTTCCTTGTGTGAGTGCCTCCTTTAACCAAAAATTTGAGGTGGGGTCCTCCAACCCACTTCTCCTAAGTTGGCCCAAAAATGTCAAAAATTTGGGCAAAATTATATTCTCACTTAGCAATAGTTGCTAAGTGGGAATATCATAGTCCTCCTCGCCTGAATGTTGCTTGTCCCCAAGCAACTGCAAAGATGGGTGCTGAAGTATCTGCTCACCCTCCCAAGTGGCATGCTCATCAGGAAAATTCCTCCATTTGACAAAAAGTTCTTTGATGACCCTGTTCCGCAACTGCCTCTCTCTGGTGTCCAAAATAATCTCTGGCTCTAAATACCAAATGCCCCTTATCATCCAAGGGCGGTAACTCTGCAGCTGCTATCACTTATTGTCCCAACGCATTTTCCAGGCAAGAGACATGGAATATGTTATGGACCTGGCATCCTAGAGGCAACTCTAATTCATAAGCTACCTCTCCAACTCACCTGTTGACCTGATATGGCCCATTAAAACGTGGCTTAAGCTTTTTGGCCCCCTTTTGCTTGAGTGTGGACTTCCTGTATGACTGTAGTCTGAGGAAAACTAGATCTCCAACCTCAAACTGACTCTCTACACTGCCCCTGCCCGCATACAACTTCTGCTGGTTTTGTGTATTCCGTAAGTTGTCCTTGAGAGCCCGAAGGATATCCTGACTCTCCTGTATCCAATCGTTGGCCCTAAGGGCCTTGCTGTCTCTAAAAGTCATGTTAGTGAAAGTCAATGCATCATAACCATACTAGGCTTGGAAGGGAGACATACCTATGGACATGTGGTACATTGTGTTGTAGCAGTACTCGCCCAGATGCAACCACTGTATCCATGCACCTGTTGGTCCATCACATAGTTGCGTAGATAGCCCTCCATCCATTTGTTCATAATCTCGGTATGCCCATTGGTCTGGAGGTGGTAGCTAGTGTTCGGAGTAAGCTCAACACCCACCAGCCAGAATAACTCCTTCCAAAACCCTCCCATAAATTAAAAGTCTCTGTTGCTAACAATGGTCTTGGGATGGCCATGAACTTACGAAGTCGAAACACCTCCCTGAAGAAAATTTCAACTACCTATGAAGTTGAAGACTAAGTTGAAATGGCAAAGAAGTGGGCAAACTTGGTCAACCTGTCAACCACCACATAGATGTAGTACTTGCCCTGCACTGCAAAAAACCCCGTGATGAAATCCATCGAAATACTCTCCCATTTCCCCTTAGGGATAGGAAGAGGCTGCAATAACCCAACAGGGTGTGTCTGCTCACCCTTGTTCCTCTGGTATGTGTAACACTCCCAGATGTGCCTCAAAACATCACCCTTGAGGCCCTTCCATGGAAAGCGCTCTCTGATAGCCTTGTATGTCTAGGTCAACCCCTGGTGTCCCTCCAATGGTGAATCATGGGTGACCTGCATAATCTTCTCCCTCAATTGGGAGGTTGGCACCAAATAAATCTGGTCCTGATAGTAGATTACCTTGTTCATCACTCTGTATCGATCATTTGTAGCTATACCATCAACCTCGCATGTATTGCGGTCCTTGGAATACTCCACTATCAACTGTGCCCTCCAATCCAATGCAAGACTCATAAGTGAAATGGTGGCCGACCTCTGAGACAGTGCATTTGCCACCATGTTTTGCCACCCCTTGACTTGCCAAATGTCAAAATTGTATGCTTGGATCAAACTCACCCATTTTTGCTGCCTCTCCTGCAACTTTTTTTGCTCTAGAAAAAATTTGAGGCTGTTGTGGTCTGTCCTCACGCGGAACCTATTGCCCACCAGGTACTGCCTAAACTTGGCCAACGCATGCATGATAGCCAACATCTCCTTTTTGTAAATGGAGTACCTGCTCATGGGGAAGTAGCTTCGGGCTCTCAAAAGCAATCGGGTGTCCCCCATTCATCGGGACCGCTCCTATGCCCTCCCCTGATGCATTGCATTCAAGCACGAAGGGCTGTGTGAAATCTGGAAGTGCCAACACCGGACAACTGCTCATCACCTGTTTGAGATGCTCAAAGGCCTCCCGCGCCTCGTCTATCCACTCGAATGCACCTTTCTTGGTCAAGTCAGTAAGGGGTGCTGTCAATCGTGAAAACCCCTTCACAAACTTCATGTAGTAGCTGCAAATGCCCAAAAGCTCCCGTAGCACTGTCATACTCCTGGGTGTAGGCCAATCCAAAATGGCTCTGATCTTCTCCTGGTACACCCTTACCCCATCTTCTGTAATGATGTGCCACAAGTAGAGCATCTTTGTGAGCCCAAACTCGCAGTTGGACCACTTTGTGTAGAACTGCTGCTCCTCCAAGATCTTGAGCACCTCCTCTACATGCTGCAAGTGCTCCTCTCATGTCTGGCTATAGATCAATATGTCATCAAAGAAAACAAGGACGTAGCGCCTCAACTGCCCACGAAATACATGGTTCATGTAGGACTGGAATGTGGCTGGGGCATTGGTTAGCCCAAAAGGCATCACCAAAAACCTAAGTTGCAGGAAACGTGGGTCTAGGGCCCGTTTCACCAAAAAATTGAAACAAAAACGCTGAAACACGTACCGTACAGGCAACGTTCCCTGTACGGGAAACGTTGCCAGTATGGCCGGAAACGCATTTCCAGGCCGTACGACCGCGTTTCCTTCCCTTAACAGCGTTTTAAGTTGTGTGTGTGTGTGTGTGTGTTTTTTTTTAATTTTTACGGTTTTCGTGCCTTTTAATATTATTTTAATTGTTTAGTTTGTCTTTTGGATGCTTCTAGATGGCTTTCTAAACTTATAAAAAGACGATTCGCCTAATTCTCTCATCACACAAATTGAGCAAGTCGTTTCACTTGAAGAAGAGCGATTTTAGGGAGGAGAAAGGAGGAAGAGAGTAGTGCTTCAGCTAGGGTGTTTTCACCAGTGAGCAAAGGAGATTTCAACAACAAGAGAAAGAGATTTCAAAAGAAAATTTGGAGTGCGAAGTTTCCAGCTACGACATTCTTGGTTTTTGGCTCAGCTACAACCATATTTCTCTTGTTTTTTTTGGCATTTTGGCATAGCTTTAGCTACACAAAATTAATTTGGGTAAGAAGCATTCATTTTCTTGGTTTTCTCCCATTGTTTCGTCTATTTTTCGAGGGTTTATGCTACCAAAATTATAAAAAACTTTTTTATTTACAGATTTGTTTTTTGAATATTTTTTTCAGCAATGGCTTCCATCCAAGGTTCAAGCTCAAACCCTAAGGCCAACCCAAGGGCTGAATATTATCCTCTTTGGGGGCATGTTGAGAAGCTGCAAAGATGTGGAGGTGGTGGCTCATGGGAATGACAATGTAATCTTTGCAATAATTCTTACAAGGGTTCTTACCCAAGAGTGAAGGCACATCTTTTGCATGGAGGAGGACACAGGATTGTAGGTCGCACGAAAACATTAGACCCTGTGGCAAGGAGGGAATATCAAAGAGAGCAAGATTAGGCTGATGGAATTAAAAGAAAGCATGATGATCTTAGTCAAGCTAAAAATCCAGCAAACATTGAGCCAAGGATTGTAGTTGAAGCAAGGAAGAGGAGAGGCAATCAACAACCAGAACAACCACCATCCATAGGGGCATCCGGTACAGTTCAAGATAGCAAAATTGCTAAACTGGTGAATGTGCGAGCAAGAGAAGAAGCTGATTCCAGAGTGGCTCGGTGCATCTATGCATGTGGTATCCCATTCAATGTTGTTCGCTCTCCTTAGTGGCAAGATATGATAACGACCGTTAACAAAGCTCCTCAAGGGTACAAGGGGCCCAACTATGAGAAAGTTAGAACTCAACTTCTCAAAAATGAGAAGGATCGTGTGGAGGATGTGTTATCACCAATTCGTTCTTCTTGGAGTAGCTCTGGGGTTACCATAGTCTCAGATGGATGGATAGATACAAGGCGTAGACCATTGATAAATATCATTGCCACTTCACTAAAAGGAGCAATGTTTTTAAAGGCGGAAGACTGCTCGAGAGAGGAAAAAGATGCACAATTCGTTGCTGATGTTATTATCAAATCTATTGAACAAGTGGGTCCTAACAGGGTGGTGCAAGTTATCACGGATAATGCACCAGTATGCAAAGTTGCAAGTTTGATTATTAAAGGGAGGTATGACCACATATTTTGGACACCCTGCATTGTCCATGATCTGAATCTGATCTTAGAGGAGATCGACAATAAAGTCCCATGGATAAAGGAACGCACAGGGGAAGCAAGGGAAATTGTTAAATTCATCACCAACCACCACCAGTCTCAAGCAATATTTCGAGAGTACTCCAAATTGGAGTTGTTAAAAGTTTCTTTGACAAGATATGCCTCAAACTTCATAATGTTGCGCCGCCTTGTTGAGGTTAAGCAAGCATTAGTGTCTATGGTGGTGAGTCAACTTTGGGCTGAGTGGAGACAGGCAGATTCAGAGCGGGGATCTACAGTGCGTAGATTGTGCCTTGATGAGAATTGGTGGAGCAAGATAGATTTCTTGCTAATGTTCACAACCCCTGCATTTGAGCTTCTTAAAAATGTTGACATTGACCAACCCTTCTTAGGAGAGGTATATGATGGCATGGATTCCATGGTTGAGAAAACTATGGAAATCATTTCACAAGAGTCTCCACAACTTTTGTTTGCAGATAATCATTTTGCTGAATTAATCAAGAAAATCATTGTTGATAGGTGGAACAATTTCAACACTCCATTGTACACTTTAGCACATGCCTTGAACCCAAAATTTTATGATGAGGAACTTATTGCTCAGAGCAATGGGAAGAGGAAGACACTCCATAAGGATAGAGAGGTGGCTAATGGGGTGAAAAAAGCCCTTATGAGAATTTTTCCAGCTCATCTACACAGGGAGGTGAAGGAAGAATTTGCCAGTTTTGTTGCAGGAATAGATGATTATTCAGATATAACATCTTTGGAGGAGAGAAGCACCATGAATCCAGTTAGGTGGTGGATTTGTCATGCAGAAAATGGTGTACATTTGCAAAACCTTGCCATTCGCATCCTTTCGCAAGTGGCAAGCTCTTCATCAGCAGAAAGGAATTGGAGCACCTATGGTTTTAGTCATTCTGTGAAGCGCAATAGGTTGGGCTCACAGAAGGCAGAGGATCTTGCTTATGTGCACTCCAACCTTCGACTTGCATCTCATAGGGGTTGAAAATATGGCAATGGTCCTTCTAAGGAATGGGATGTGGATTTAGAAAATCTTGATTTGGATCTCTCTCTTGCTGCCTTGAATATTGAGGACTAGGATCATAGATGTGGAATTGGCCAAACATCTTCTTCAGCTACACCATCCACTACTAAGTATGCTTCTGCTGCTATATTTGATGAGGATTCTGATAATGAGTATTAGTCTTTTGACTTTATTGTACTTGCAGCCTCATATATATAATAACGGTTGATTTTGAGATTTTGATATATAATAAAGGCTAGTTTTGGATATTCCGATATTTCTATTTTCATTATGTGTCTGTTATGATTCATGAGTAAATGTGTTGTAACTTGTAATAGTTTATGCTTTGAATTTATCATGTATGTTTTAAACTTTTATGATTTCACATAACATTTCTTAAATGTCTTAAATTATATATATATCGCGTTTCCTCATTTCCAAAATTTGGGGAGGTCGCGTTTCGTATCGCTTCCCGTTTCGGAAACTCGTTTCCGTTTCCCTGTTTCGTGCAACTTAGCCAAAAACTCAAAATGTCCATAGTGGCAGGGGAACGCTGTCTTGGGATTGTCCTGCTCATGCACCCTGATCTGGTGGTACCCCGAACTCAAGTCTATCTTAGAGAAGTACTTGGCTCCTCTAAGCTCGTCCATCAGCTCGTCAATTTGGGGAATGGGGTACCGGTTCTTCAAGGTCTTCTTGTTGAGGGCACGATAATCAATACACATCCTCAACGTGCCCTCCTTTTTCTTCACCGGGACAACTGATGAAGCGAAGGGGCTAGAACTGGGCCTGATATGCCCCAATGCTAATAACTCCTAAATGGCTCGCTCAATCTCATCCCGGTAGGCCTTGGGATGTTTGTAAGGGGTTGTGATGACTGCCTGTAACCCTGGCTGTAGCTTAATTGTGTGCTCAAAACCTCTGTCAAGTGGCTGCCTTGGTGGGATATACCCAAACATTGCTGGGTATATGTCCAAGATGGCCTGAATATCTAGATGGGGTGGTTTGGTTTGACCACTAGCCTCCGAAATCCTCAACTCCACTGCCCACTCAATGCCGCCATGTCTCAAGTCACCCTCCATCTAGTGTGTTGAGACTATCTGTGGTGGGTACGAATGCATGCCCCTCGAGAGGACTAACTTCCTGTTTGGCCCCATAAATTCTATCTCTAGCCTCTGCCAATCTGTGGTCACTCACCCAAGAGATTAAAGCCACTGGACACCATCACCACATTGGTGTCCAGTGTATCCACCACAAAGAAATGATCAGTCATTGAGTAATTCCCCATGGTCACTGTCAACGTGGGGACATATCTAGTGCACTGCATGGTCCTATCCCCTGGAACAAGGACAAAAAAAACCCTCAAACTCCTCCGTAGTGAGCCCCTCCTTTACACCATCTGTGTGTCAATGAAGTTGTAGGTGGCTCCACTGTCCACCAAAACAGAGACACACTGCCCCTGCACTATGCCTCGGATCCTTAGGGACAAGTATTTGGGGACCCCACGCAAAGAAGCAAGAACTCCCCTAGGTGGTGGTGGTGGAGGTGGTCCCCCTGCTGCCCGCGACTCACTATCGCCTCTGTATTCCTTCTGCTCTACATCATCCTCCTGGTCACTATTAGAGACAAACCCCAGGTAGCAAAATGCAATGGCGAAATGTAGGAGTGTGTAGCTTCAACTATGATTTGCACTACCTTGGAGAAACTACACTGTCTGCTGCAAAGAATCCGCTGAATGACCCCCTTCTGTTGCTCAAAAAATTCCGGGAAATTAACCCCGTGCTCCTCTCAAATAACCCACGAAAACTTAAAAAGGGTTTGGCCTAGTTTTGACCCCCGAAATTGACACCAAATTACCACGTGCTCCACAACTGGTTGGAAATTACAATCCTCTTGGAAAGTCACTCCTACGAATGACTCCCTAAATTCCCCAGCTCAATTGAGCTCCCCAAGCCATCTCCCTAGCTCCCATGTGTGCCCAAAAATCTTCCTCTGCGAAGGTCCACACAGTCACCAAAAGGGCCACGCTGTAGCAACAAGGGATCTTCCAAAATGTAGTTGTTCTTCCCCCAAAATCTCCAGCAATAGATGATGCAATACTTCCTCTGGAATCCTCCACAAATTTTCTTCTCTTTGCTGATCTCTCCAATGTAATTCGTACTCTCTCCTACGCCCATAAAGCAACAAGAAGGCCCCATGGAGTCCCTGTGATAATGCTGAACCGACTCACAATGGACAAGGCTTCCCTCCTTGGGCTGGCACTTGAAGTCCACCGAAGCAAGGGGTGAGAAAATCGCTTGAGAATATCGGGTGTAGAATGTTGATATATTGTATAGTTGGTGTAGCATCGGGTGTGCTCTAGCCCTGAAATTTTGTGGAGGGGCTAACACACACTTGATCTCCAAAACCCAGAAAGTGTTTTGTGAAATTTTAGTTGGTGTTCAAGTTATTCAGATAATTAATTATTTTAATGGATTTCCTAAGTCTAAACTTAGGAAATTTAAATAATTAATGTGAATTAATTAACACGTGCTGAAATGTTCTAAAAGACACGGATCAAGCAGTCTTTTAATCTCAGCCGTTGATGAATGTTTTAATCTCGGCCGTTGATGAGATGAATGAAAAAGTATAAGAGAGGGTTGAGGGTTAGTTGGAGGAGACACACAATTGCAGAGCTGAGGAATAGATCTAGAATTCTAGGGCGAATTTTCTAAGAATTTTCGGAGGGATTTCCTGCAGCGAGGGGTAGTATTGGCTAAGGGGATGATCTGATCCCGGAGCTAAGAGTTAGTAAGAGGCAGAGGAGCAGCAACAGAGACAACGTGGAGAAGCAGAGCAACAGCGATGCAGGTGCTACGCAGGACAACGCAGAGGCACAAGGGGGCTTCAGAAGTTACGCAGAGGGTCTCCAGGGCCAGCGTAAGGCATGCGTCACCCTCTCTGGGGTTATGCAGTCCCTCTCTGGGCAGTGCAATGGCATTCTGAGGCTAGCAAGGCTGACGCTGGGGCTTTAGGGGCAGCATTGAAGGTTTCTAGGGCCAGATCCAGGCTGAGTCTTGTAAATCTCGTTCAAGGGTGTGGATTAGTCAGATATTTGGCACTGGAACATCAGGTTAGCTGCAGATTTGATTTCTTTTATTCTCAATCGGGTTTTCCAGATTTGGAACCCAGATTTACTGTACTCAGGAACTACTTAATAAAATAACCCTCATATCTGCTGCACCGGTTTTCCCACTTTGGGTTTTTTCGGGGACTTATGTCCAAAAATCCATGTGTCATTTTGTTGTATGAGCGTATTATTCAGTAAATGATATGCATGTGTAGGCTGTAGTTGTGTTTATTTCGGTATTTTCTGAATCTAATTTCCGAAAATAACCTGTATTAATCTAAATCAAGTAGGAAAAATAAACCAAGATACTGCAGTATCACATGGTATTAGAGCGATAGCAGATCAAGCTGAATTTCCGAGAATTAGCTGAAGAAATATTTTTTCTGTAGGGTGGCAGAAGAAGCAGTAGATCCGGAAAGGGCATCTTGACAACAAAAGAACGCAAATCCTGAAGAGGACAATGCTGAAGCTGCAGAAGGCCTTTAGGCTTACGCAGAACCTTCCCAGGGCAGCGTAAGGACTGCGTCACCTAGTCTGGGGTTATGCAGTCCACTTCTGAGTAGTGTTGAGGCTACACTGGGCCAGTCAATGAGATGCAGTCCAATCATTTCTCCAGTCGCAGAAGAATTTGCCAAGATCCAAAAGCAGTGCTGGTGGGGTGGAGATTTTGCAGGTGCAAAATTGTGCCTAGCTAAGTCAACAAAAGTGAGAGGAAGGCAGTTCCTTAGTAGATTTGAGCCAAACAGATCTGAGATTCGATCAGGAGGATTGAAGAGTGTTGTTCGTTTGTGTTTGGGGGAAAGATTTCTAGGAGGGAAATCAATCTTCAACAGAAGCAGTTACTAGAGGGTTTCTAGTCACCAAGAAACCCAAATCTAGAGGGAGAAGTACTATTTCTGTCAAATTTGAGCAAGATGGCTCGATATGGACTGAGGGATCAAGATAGATTGGACGACATGTCCAACTATGTTATCTGGAGGGCCAAAATCCTTTCAATTCTGGATGAGTATGGTCTCAAAGATCATGCAGAGAAGGTTCTTGCTATACCAACCAATGCGGATCCTCTGAAGAAGTATGAAGAAAATCAAGCGCGGACTAAGCGTTTGATCATATACGGACTCAAGGACCACATGATTCCTCATATTGTTGGAAAGACTAGAACAAATGACATGTGGGTAGCCTTGGACACAATGTACCAAGGAGGCTCCGTCCAAAGAAGAATGCTTCTGGAGAACCAATTGCAGTTGTTCCAAATGATGAAGGGTGAAGAGATAGATCCATTCCTCTGCAGGATTCAAACCATCCAAGGTCAGCTAGTTCGCATTGGTGCTACTTCAGATGAGGGGCTCTTAGTGAGGACTGCTCTAAATGCAGTCTCAGAAGATTGGGAAACGTTTGTCCAGAGCATTATGGGAAGGGCAGCGTTACCATCTTGGGCTGACATGTGGGCTATCCTCTGCCAAGAGGAGATCAGGAGGATCACCAAGTGGCAGAATATTAGTGGAGGAAGCGGAAAGGCCAAAGTCAAGGTGGAGGAGGAGGATGCACCCCTTGCATCAAGGGAAAAGAAACAACAAGGGAAGAAGAACAAGGACCTTTCCAAGGTCCGATGCTTTAACTGTGGTGATCTTGGACATTTTGCCAACAGCTGCCCTAAGAAGAAGGACAAAGGATCTTCTGATTCCAAGGCTGCAGGAGCTAAGGAAGATGGCTCTGATGATGATGCAACCATGAGTGCTCATGTGCCTCGAGAGAAGAGGTGGGGTGATATGGATCTGTAGAGCATCTACAGACAATGGCGGGATTCTTGAGTTAGCCCTACTCTTGGATCACATACGAGCTACGGGAGCCTTAAGACGGTAGCGAGATGAGTTGGGATATGGTTGCAGAAGGTCACATTGAGGAAGAGGGAGCAACGTAATGTAGTGGCAACAACAATGCAGAGGGGCTGATGGGACTTCAATAGCGCGGAGAAGCTGTGCTCACGCAGTGCAGTGTTGCAGCATAACAGTGCCTCTAGGAGGACAACGTAAATCAACATCCAAGGAGTTTCAGTGATGGAAGGCAACCTGACTTATCTGTTAAACAATTGGGCAGAAGTCTTTCAATTGCTTACTTCTCGGCAACTGAGTTGCAGTGCAATAGTTAGCAGTGGCAGTGCTATGGGCAACATGATGCAACAAGTTGAGAGGGAGCTCCAGTACAGATGTGGCAGTGTCAGTGGTAGTGGCATGGCCAACAGTGTAGTGGATGGAGGGCAGCAGGCCAAGCATCAACAACACAGAATCCAGCTTCAGAATCTTGTAGTGCATGGTGTGGATGCATTACTAGAGCACACTTGCTAGAGCACACTCTATGCTAAGAGGGATTGTTGAGATTTTGTATAGTTGGTGTAGCATCGGGGGTGCTCTAGCCCTGAAATTTTGTGGAGGGGCTAGGACACACTTGATCTCCAAAACCCATAAAGTGTTTTGTGAAATTTCAGTTGGTGTTCAAGTTATTCAAATAATTAATTATTTTAATGGATTTCCCAAGTCTAAACAGAGCCATCGTAAGGCTTGCGTCACCCTCTCTGGGGTTATGCAGTCCCTCTTTGGGCAACGCAATGGCATTCTGAGGCTAGCAGGGCTGACACTGGGGCTTCAGAGGCAACGTTGAGGGTTTCTAGGGCCATATCCGGGCTGAGTCTTGTAAATCCCATTTGGGGGAGTGGATCAATCAGATATTTGGCACTAGAACATCAGGTTAGTTGCAGATTTGATTTCTTTTATTCTCTGTTGGTTATTCCAGATCTGGAACCTAGATTTACTGTACTCAAGAACTACTTAATAAAATAACCCTCATACCTGCTGCACCGGTTTTCTCGCTTTGGGTTTTTCCGGGGACTTATGTCCAAAAATCCATGTGTCACTTTGTTGTATGAGTGTACTATTCAGTAAATGATCTGCATGTGTAGGCTGTAGTTGTGTTTATTTCGATTTTCTGAATCGAATTTCTGAAAATAACTTGTATTAATCTAAATCAAGTAGGAGAAATAAACCAAGATACTGCAGTGGAATTTTCACATAGACTTGGCTCAACAACTCAAGCGTGCTAGGTGCAAGTAATTGTTAAAATGTCAAAAGCCCCAAATTGATGTGAGTTCCTTCTATTTATCCTTAGCTGCCTCTTCCTCATGTGGGTCCCATCATCGAACTCTTTTCCTCCCGAAGTGGCTCGAATTGCCTAAGGGGATCGTATTTTCCTCTTGGTGGCGCCCACATTCCATTAAGAGTTTGATTTATCCTGTCTTCCTTGTGTGAGTGCCTCCTTTAACCAAAATTTTGAGGTGGGGTCCTCCAACCCACTTCTCCTAAGTTGGACCAAAAAATGTCAAAAATTTGGGCAAAATTATATTCTCACTTAGAAATAGTTGCTAAGTGGGAATATCAAAGAATTGATTTTTGAAGTAAATACCTAACTCACCAAAATATAATGAATATATCGAGTAGGGTACTCAATATGTATACCACCATCATAATATATAATTAATACATTATTCCACAATAAAATAAATACAATGGATTATGCAAAATAAAAGGAAATTATAATTATTTATTATTTGTTATAGTGACTAAAAGAAATTGTATATATTTTATTAACTAAAAAGAAACTAAATAAATATGTTAGAAAGGACATATGACATTATCATATCTTAAAAATTAATTAATTCCCAAGCAACTTTAATTAATTAATTTTAAGATATGAATTAAATTAATAACTTAGAATAAAAGTGTAAGTTCAATTAAAGTATTAAAGAAATTGAAATACTAAAAGAGAAAACTATGTTGTCTCATGATTTAAATTAATATTTTACTTAAGACCATCACTCATAACCGTATAAGGGTAATTGACTCTAAAAAAATGAAAGGGCATTGTGGAAGCTGGGACTCGCTCCACCTGTGATTGATAGAGAACATGAAAAGTAATTTTTATAAATCAGAACACTGAGACAGTGGAGGGGAAGGTAGTGGAAGAAATGGTGATATAAGGAGCCCGAAGATGGCGCAAAAGTGGGGATCATGATTTACTTGGCCTTTGGAGGAAAGCGAAGACAGAGGAGGGTATACAGAGAAGTAATAGTCAGAGTGAATATGTGGAGAGAAACTGGATAATTTGAGTAATTTTTCTTGGAGTTTTGGGCACAGGGGCCAGGAGACCTCAAACTCAAGGTCTTTTGGATCTGGGAACATGATAGGTTGATCCTAGATAGGCTGAGAGGAAATAGGCGGTTTGGTAGCAAGAGTAAGAGCAACAATAGACCAGAAATCCCTTCAAACAAATTTCCAGGTATTTTTCTACATTTAATTGTTAAATTATGGTTAAATTTGATTGGCATGTTGTTAGTAAAAATTTTCCCTACACATTGCTCTACAATAGCTAGAAGGGGATTTTTTGTCATCAAAAGGATTTGCCCAATCTGAATCTGTATATAGTTTGTGCTTCTACTATACATAATGCCAAAGTCGAGTGTCCCTTTCACATATCTCAGCACTCTCTTTGCTGTTGTCTAGTGCTCTATCTCTGGCATTATCATGAATCTAAAAATGAAGCTCACAACAAAACTCAAATTAGGTCTTGTGGCTATAAGATATATCATGCCATGGACTTATTAACTACATTAGAGTCAAGTTTGGCTTAAAGTTTCAACCTTTTGTCCATAAGAGTAGACAAGATTTTACAATTTTTCATTCAAAACTAGTCCAACAAACTCTTGGCATAGTTTGTTTGTGAGAGAAAAAAATTGTTGCTACCAAACTTCTACACTTAGACAATATTGTAGGAGGCTTGGATCAGTCATGTGAAAAGATTTTCTCATATTACTTTTGTTTTGTTCTATTTGCTTTTCCTCACTTCCTGTAATAATGATATCATCTACATATATGACTCGAAGGATGATATCATTGCCAACACTTTTGACATGCATGTTAGAATCTAAAGGACTTCGATGGAACCCTTTCATGTAAATACCTGTCAATCTTGATGTACCATGCTCTAGGTACCTTTTCTAGACCATATAGAGCCTTCTTGAATTCATGAACTAGATATTGCTTCCCTAAAACTTGAAAACCTTGCAGTTGATACATGTAGACTTCTTCCTGCAAATTTCTGTTATGGAAGGAACTTTTAATGTCCATGTGATGGATCTTCTAGCCAAATTGTTCTGCTATGGCTAGAACAAGTTGGATGGTGATCATATTTGCTGTAAGAGCAAAGGACTCCTTGCAGTGAATGCTCTCACATCGAGAGAACCCTTTTTCAACCAACCGTGCTTTGCACTTGTCAATTTTACCGCCTTCCTTGTACTTGACCTTGTACACCCATTTGCAACCAATGGGTTTCTTCTTGGTGGAAGAGATGTGAGATGCCAAGTCTAATTTCTCGTCAAAATTTCATGTTCAGATGCCATGGCCTTTTCCTAGTCAAGTCTTCCTTTCGCCTCGTCAAAGTGTTGTGGCTCATATTTCATGTTAGCCATCATAAAAAAGTTAACCATGTTTTGTTTTTGTTTGCACTTTTCTCTCGAATCATCCCTATATCATTTCTCCTATCCAAATACGTCCAATGGTGCTGTGCTACAACTTAGGTCTTGTTTTCGCAAAATCTAGCAGGCCTTAGAGAGGGGTACTCTATAAGGCTATAGACCAAGTGACAACAAAGGGGTAGTGGCCCACTGTCACCATAGCCAAAACCCCCTGCTCTTTATGGACTTTCACCAATGGGAGGAGTCCTGATATATGTATAGGTCACCTAATCAGTGTTCTATGTTTGAGGTGTGATGTGACACACAGAGGAATGACACAATTTCAGGGACAAGGCTCCAAGAGGAGGCAATTTGCTTTCCTTGAAGAAACCAAATTAGGGCAATACAAGACCTAGGGCTTGATTGGTAGGTTGAGAGTTGGGATGGCAAAAGGTCAAGATGCCAATAAATGGTTTCCTACAATGTATACTAGCAAGGTCAAGACACATGAAACTCTCAAATAAGCCCCTAGGTTGAAGCTAGAAACCAACTAGGGTTAGCTTAGGGCTAGTAACTAGGGCAAAGATATTTATGGACCAAATTGAAGTTAATGGGTACCAAAAGAAGGGATTTTGTGGAAACCACTATCCTCTTGGCATTTAGACTCTCCAACTCAAGCAATCTCTCTTCCATAGGGATTCGCACCAAGCCCTATATTGAGAGCTTGGCCTTGAAGGGGCTAACTTAGGTTAAGGAAAAGAAGGATAAATTTTATGGATAATAAATGCATTTGATCACCAACAATGAGGCCAATGCCTTTTTCTTGGGAGAATGGAGTCTATGATTTGATTAGATCACTAAAATGTGCCTAAGGAGGAAGAATTCTTGATGCCCTAATACCAAAAACCCTAACAATTACCTACGCAATGGATCAAGGAGGTTGATGGGAGAGTTAATTAAAGTTAACAACTTGGATATTCATTCTCATGTTATTCATGAGTAATGACATCTAGATACCATTCAATAGATTTAGACAAATTAGGGCACAATTGCAAACCCTAGATTCATAAGATTCCATATATTGGATATAAAGAAAATTGTTATCTAAGAATAAGCTCACTTACAAGATAACATGCAAAAATTCCATCCATTGATCCAAGACAATAGTTCCAAAGACAAAAGATTTGCTCCAAGTGTCAAAATGCATTCATAGATCCAATTCACTCCACATGACAAGAAGGCCAAATTACACAAGTGACTAAAATTCCAAGTGTGTTTTATGATGAGATACAAATGAATTTCTCCTCTATTTATATGAGTACAAATGCCTATTTTAGTCTAAAGGCCCCTAAAACATTATATTATGCCACAATGATTAAGTTAGGTCACAAGATTGTTGAGAATCTATAGGGCTGAGATTAATACAAAAATCCTCTTCTTGATAATTACTTGTGAGCTTACTTATGTATTCTCTTCTTAGTTAATCTTTCATCAAGTCAGTTATCAAAGTACTCAGTCAAATGTAGAGACAAAATTATTATTTACCTTCCTTACTTTCACCTTTAGATCAGCCTTTCTTCTTATGATCACTGTCTTTGAATTTGACAAATTCTTTCCTTAGATACTTCAAACATAGAGATGTCTGTACAGTACTCTTCCTACACCTATCCGCAATCTTGCTGCACCACTCCACAATCCTGTACCTTGCTGTACCTGTCCGCAAACTATACTTTCCTGTACCTTCCTCATTCTGCTCCCTCCTGTATATTCCGCAATCTGTACTCTTCAATCCGCATTAACCTTCAGTGCTTCAGTACTTCGATTTTAACCTTCAGTACTTAACCTTCAGCACTTCGATTAACCTTCAGTATATTGATTTACCCTTA
Source organism: Pinus albicaulis (assembly GCA_034641835.2). Taxonomy (NCBI): domain Eukaryota; kingdom Viridiplantae; phylum Streptophyta; class Pinopsida; order Pinales; family Pinaceae; genus Pinus; species Pinus albicaulis. Next base: position 173,687 of record JAXQQM020093297.1, on the reverse strand, counting down.
GCACTAAGATTTATCTTTCAGTATTTCAATTTATCCTTCAGTGCTTCGATTAACCTTCAGTTCTGCACTTTTATTAACTCACAGAACTTATCCGAATTTTCTTGTCTTCAAATGATTAGTAGAGCAGTTATATATAAGTGTATGTTTCCTGGTCTTCAAGCCGACTCACCAAATTGACTTTAGGGCGACCTGTCCACAGTTTGTATGCTGACATAACTAATACTTTATGAGGTGTTTATTCTGGCATGTTGGAGGGTTGTCTACACTTGACTTTCAATGCCTTTTAGAGAATGGAGTCTATGATTTGATTAGATCACTAAAATGTGCCTAAGGAGGAAGAATTCTTGATGCCCTAACACTAAAAACCCTAAAAATTACCTACACAATGGATCAAGAAGGTTTATGGGAGAGCTAATTAAAGTTAACAACTTGGATATTCATTCTCATGTTATTCATGAGTAATGACATCTAGATACCATTCAATAGATTTAGACAAATTAGCGCATAATTGCAAACCCTAGATTCATAAGATTCCATATATTGGATATAAAGAAAATAATTATTCAAGAAAAAGCTCACTTACAAGATAACATGCAAAAATTCCATCCATTGATCCAAGACAATAGTTCCAAAGACAAAAGATTTGCTCCAAGTGTCAAAATGCATTCATAGATCCGATTTACTCCACATGACAAGAAGGCCAAATTACACAAGTCGCTAAAATTCCAAGTGTGTTTTATAACGACATACAAATGAATTTCTCCTCTATTTATATGAGGAGTACAAATGCCTATTTTAGTCTAAAAGCCCCTAAAACATTATATTATGCCACAATGATTAAGTTAGGTCACAAGATGACCTGCTAGCCAAGACAAAAACACAAAAGTTTGCCCACACATGTGAGACGTAGGGCACTTTTTGCTAACTTCATCCATGCATAGGTCCTTCTAGGGCACGCGTTGAGGGCTTAGGGTGTCAAGTGATGTGTAGAAGTCCTCTAAAATCATCTCGTAATGGTTGGTCCTTAGGTCTTTGTCAAAATTTCATTGTGGGACTGAAATGGCATCTTGGGGGTTAAAATGTGGTCTCATGGGTCTCTAAATGGTTATAGTTCCTGTCTCTATTCCAATGCTGAGGACTCCCAAGGTGGTGTGCTAGCCCTCCTATGTTTCAAGGGTTGAGACCATTCTCATATAGGCCCTGGATCAACTGCTCTCCCTTACAAAACGCTAAAGCCAGCTAGGGGCATGTTGGGTACAGGTGCATCATCCCCAAAATCATAAAATGAAGGGAAAAATGCCAAAACGTTGTGGGTGTTGGAGGTGCCCAAGGATGTATATGATGCTTTGTTGTTGCTTGTAGTCCCATGGCTCTCAACACCTCACTTGTGGGTGTCAATATGCTCCTCTAGTATGATAAGTACCAGTTAAGGTGGCCAAGCCCCGACTATGAAACTACCTAATGATCACATCACAAAGTCTAGTGAAAGCAACAAATCATTAGGTACAATAATCACTTTTGCGTCTAAGTGGACCAGGCTTGAAGGTAATAGGCTATTTGACACTTCGAACAAGATTCCCTTCCAAGTTTGGGGTTTTGAACTCGCAATGGTGTTACCTCCTGTTGACTCATCTGGTCAAAGTTCCAAGTAGTTGTACCATATTTTTCCAAGGATCAAGATCACCAACCATCAGTTTTTGAGTCATTGTAAACCCATTCTGATTTTTTTTTGTAATGTAAATGATGCTAGTAAGAACGTATATGTATGTAACATCCTAGGTCAACCTATTATTTTGGCGAGAATTTCATACTAGGAGGTTTATCATCTCACTGATTCATCCGTGTTTCTAAACACGGATGATCGACAAAGTTTTTCCCTCCAACCTCACCCCAAAGCTAGGGTGGAATTTATCGTCAAGATCTTAGGTGAGTCCTAGTGTTTTAGTTGAGTCTTTTGTAAAAGTGATTTGGGAATAATTTAAGCTAATTGGATAAATGATTTTATTATAAGTCACTTGGTCTACTAGATCATATTGTGTCACAGATTTGGGCGTGTATTTTGAGGGTCCATAGCGAACGGGTGTTCCCCCTTTGATGGTTGAATTTTGTAAAATCTTATGTAAAAAATATTTTAGTGCATGGTTCCTCATACTTAGACACCAGGCTAAAATATTTGAGAGTGGAAAAATATTTAATCCCCTCAAGTGTCAATTAATTAATTTTTCTAGCAAAAATAAAACTAGTCCCAAGCCATAAAATTAATTAATTAGAGTTAAAAATTAAAATGCTGGAGAAATTAAATTCTCCAAATGGGAAAATTCGTGGGTCTTAAAGAAATTAATTTTTGGAGGTCCCCGCAAAGAGAATATTGGAAATTCAAGAAAAATTGGACCCTTGGACCTTGGTGGTTAAGTCAAAGTCAATTATTTAAGGAAATTAATTCAAAATAATTATTTTTGAGCTCATAAAAAATCAGTTTAATGAGAAATTCAAAAATTCCTCAAAAATATGTATTTTCGATGGCAAGGATTAAAGGTTGATCAAGGATCTATCAACGGTCAAAATTATTTTGATGGGGATCAAGCCAACTAGCCCTTATTTTCTACTTGAAGGATTTATATATAAATTAGAGGTCATTTGTGTTGAGAAATTAGGGCGTTTAATTCAATTTCAGTTCTTGATAATTACTTGTGAACTTGTTATGCTTCTCTTAATTAAATCTTATCTTCATTAACTTATTATGTTTTTCATCATGTCAATTATCAAAACACAAGAGACACAAAGTTTAGGCTCTTCAAGATGGGGCCAAAACCTCTCCCTCTTGGAGAGGAAAACGCGAAAGTACCATAACCATGACCTAGACCCTTGACTTCAATATACCTCCAAGACCTTGTCATTGCTCATCTAGGCTCCTTATGTTGATCTTCCTTTCTGCACTATATTGCACCAGCACTAGGGAGACTCGTTCCCTGATTTAGCATCTCGAAATGATGTGCTCCTTCTTGGTCTTCAAGAGACTCTTTTGCGGCCTACCTTCTTGCACTCGTGATGCCCTAGAACGAGATCTCATTCCTTGTTGTGATTCCTTTTATTCAGGCTGTGATGACCTTCATCCTTGCTACTGTGTATGTTGTTATCACCCTAGTAATTCTTAGGTTGTGGGATGAGGATTTTTGTAGTTAAGAAAACCAGGGGTAACCAAGAACCTCTTTTAGAATTCAGGATCTAGCCTTCCTGAGTTCCAGAGAGGGATCTCTCCTAAAGATTTAACTTTGTTTTATAATTTGATTTTAGGCTAGCTATGAGTGGACAATGGGGCTTGTTTTGAAAGTGTGGTGGGAATAAAAAGCGTTTCAAGGTAAACCATAGATTGATCTACCAGACCATTGGGCTATGAAGTCAACTTTCTAGGCAAACAGAGCTAGGAAATAAGACTTAAAGATGTAAATGTACTAAGGGCAGGGTAGATGACCTTCAAAGGCTTTTGAATAGGGTTTTTTGATGGAATGGGTGAAATCTGAACAAAAGGGCAATTAAGAATCCTTAAGTTACAGAAATGAAGATTGAAGGAGGGGATCAAACAGGGACTTAAGAGCAGTTAAGAATTCTATAGTCCGGTTATCAAGCAGAAAACATAATCATGAGCAACTAGTAAAAAACAAGGAGCTTTTTATAACTAATCTTGTTTAAACCTTCCTAGTTAATCATTTAAGACAGAAACACATTAAAATGAATGTATGGAAACTTTTGAAAGATAACACAATGAAAACAGGAAAAAGTAGACTTATCTGGTCAGCACAAGAATCCTGAGTTATGATGTCTTTAATCTCAATTCTAGTCTGATGCTTTCCTGATTGACTCACACCCACTTCAATATATCCAGCAAAATGACTATAGTAGTCTTGATAAATTTTATTCCACAATGAATACTTCGAAAGATGAAGTATTTATACTAATAAGTTGCTTACAAAATATCTCAAAGTTTGAGATAATGTTTCAAGGAAAAATAGGAAATATAACATAAGAAGAGGGACAATAGCAAAACAGTTTGCAAGCTGTTCTCTTTTACAAGAAAATATAGAACTTATTATCCTAATCAAACTGATTTCATGATGTGCTGGGAGCATTGCTGGCATTGGATGCATTATCTCGTGGAAGATGACTTGTAGATCACTCCTCCTATTCACTTTCAATCTTGATACTCTTTATCTTTGATTTTCACTGTTTTATTGCTGTAATTGAAAAATAACCAGCAGTAACATTCTTTTTTACTGATACTCTTTGACATCTGATACACTTTGACCCTGAATTTTTACTCGAAGGTAACAGTAAAATATGATTTTATCATGTGATTTTCCTGCTCTTTTACCTGTCAAATTCACATTAGACCTGTGAATTCTTACCACTATTGAGCTGTGGAGATCTTTATACTCTTCAATTTTCTATAGCTTTCATCAGCTTCTGTGTACTTAGAAAAGTTTGGCTTTACTATGAACATGTGCTTAATTTGATTCTCCAAAATGAACAAATTCTCAAAATATTGAAGTATTACTTTGCCACTTGGAGACCTTTGTGGCAAAAGCTTGTTAGCCTGCTCCTTAGCATGAGCTCTAATCTTCTGGTCATAGTCCTTCTGTGGCATTAATTTTTCATTCAATGCATGGATATCTGGTAAACTTGCTTGTGACAATACTGTGTATTTGGTCTCAAATCTGGTAATAGCCAATTTCATATCTTTGCACTTGTCTTCTAAATTATTCATCATGTTTTTCTTATTGAGGACCTTTTTAATTTGAAGGATGGCTTCTGTCCTGTCTGGAATTTTCAAATCTTCTAATTCTTCCTTGTTTTTAATGTTCAAGAATGTTATGAGTTGAATTGCTTGTGGTGGTTTGTTGTCCAGTTCCTTCTTTGTTTTGTCAATTTCTGCTAGGGCAGCTTGTAGTAGATCTTTTTGCTCATATATTATCTGAATAGAAGGCCATTGTGAGTGAATGCCTTCAGTGATTTTTGTCCACAAATAATTTTTGATGTAGGCAACTTGCTCAGTGAGATTTACCTGCTGTTGAAGAATTTTCACCTGTTCCTGTAATCTGTTGGCCCTCTGTTCATGTCCTTTGGATGTGATTAAGGCATCTCTGTTGGATGCTTCCAGATTTTTGATGGTGCCTTTTAAACTGATTATCTCTTTATCTTTTATGAACATGTCTTCCATAGCTTTGATTATGATCGCTGTTTCTCCTGTTGTATTTATCTGTGATGTTGATGAAGAAGTGGCAGAGATTTCTTTAGAAGTAATTGACACTGCAGTTGCCAATACTTCTTGCGGTGCCAAATGTTCTGCCAATGTTTAGGGGATAGCTGTGCTTACAGTTGGGATAACTGTAGGAATGATAACTTATTGAGCTTTCTTCAAATTTTCATTTTCTTGCATGAAAGCTTCTATTTGGCTTTCCATTTCCTTTATTTGGGCTGTCATCTTTAAAACAAGCTGACTTAATTCATCATTCTCTGTCTTTTGTTGAAGGATCTCCTTTACCTGAGGATGTTCACTTTGAGGCAATTTCAGCTGTCTCCTGAGAGCTGCTATGTCTACATTTTTCTGTCTGATTATGGCCTTTGCCCCTTCAATGTTTTCTGGGTTAGCTCCTGCTTCAATCACTATATCTTCCAATGCTTTGATTCTTAAGCCATTGGCATGCAATGTTGCTTTATCCAATTTCATTTGATTCTGAAGATTTATCAGTGTTTTTTCAAGCTTAATAGAATTCATAGTCTTGTTGATTATTTTGGAATACAACATCTCTGTATTACTCCTGTGGAATTCTATTTGGTCCAATTCATGGACAACATCTACATCCACTTCCAAGTCTGTCTTTGAGTAGTCTGCAATTGTTTTTGGATCAGCCATTGTGGGCTTCAGAAATGACATTATCAATTTGTTTGAAGAATAATCAAAAGCTGAGAGGAGTCTATCTTTATTCCCAGGCTTTTCTTTAAGAAACTTAGAATATACTTCATTTTTGAGTTCTTCATTTTTTTCTTTGATTTGTCTGAACCTGATTTGAATATCTGACTCTGTGTTGTCAGGTTCCTTGGAAGAAGAGGGAATATCAACATTTGTCTGCTTTTCAATCATAACAGTGTCTTTCTTCTGTGTTTCAAATTGGACGTTTTGAAGCTCTTTGAGTGTTTCATTTACAATTAAGCTGGCCTCATCATCAGTTTGATGGCCATTGTTATCCTCAATATTAATAGCTTTATCCCTTTCTTCATCAGTCAATTTACTCTTCTTACTGTAGGGAATCCTGAATCTCTTATCTAGAATAGTTTCCGCTGTGAAACTGCCTTCCTCTCTGCTTCTTTTATGAGAAAGTTCAGCCTCTTTGTTGACTGTAACAACCTGTGCTTGATCCACCTGTTTATCCTGTTCACTGTTTCCCTGTATGCCCTGTGAGTCATCATCAAATAAAGTATTTGCCTCCCACTCAAGTTTATTGGCAAATTTTTCAATTTGAGGCTTAGAATCATGCAAGAAAGCAGATAATTTGCATTTCAATCTGATTTGGCTTAAAATACCTTGAGGATCATAATTCGACATAAAGCTGTATGGGAATTTGTATTCTTTCAACTTGATATTAATCTCATTTACTGCTTCTCTTTTGTTAACAATGAATGGCCTAACTTGATTTTGATGAACCTATGCTTTTCCGGAGGCTATAAAATTGATTACTCACATTCAAAAGTCATCAACATTTAGAGCAAAATCTCAGAAGCCAAATCTAGGCCATTTATATGTACGTATGCACACCATACTTCTTGATTCTCTGCAGTGATTCTTATACAGCACGGGGTCTTGCTTTACAACTCTCGTCAGCTTTCAAGACTTTTAAGCTTTTCTTCAATTTAGGGGCTTTTCCTTAATTAACAAATTGTAGGTACTATAAACAATAAGTTCCGTATATGTGTATTCTCCCCAGCCCATTTCGTAAAAATAGAGTTTATACTGGTAATTACATAAATCGAAAGTAAATTTTTCTAAGTAATTCAAGGTTTCCAAAACTCAATGGGGAATTCATCATTTAAATACAAAGAGATGATGAAGAGATAAGTAAGTATATCTAAAAACCTTTCCGGTAATCTCTGTAGCAATTGGTATATTATTTAATAAACTTGACAAAATTGTATACAATGGATGGAGGCTGGCCATGACATAAAGTAGACAGAAAACCCAAGATAGCAACATAAGTGAATTCATTGTTATATCCTAGTATAAATGACAGCATGGAGACAATCTTCCTTGTTTCATTTGGAAAGTCAAATGTATCAAATGGAGGATTAACTTTAGGGACATTGACATCTGTAGGCCAAAATTTTTGAAAGATATTGAACTTGGAAGCAAAATTTAATTCCAAGTAAAGCTGATTTAAGTCCTCTATTGACAATGAAGTAGCATTGGGGTCATGGTTTAATTGCAGCATAAAGTTTATGGAATTAGCATTGATATAGAATATGACCTCCCTATCTTTATTGACAATGCATCTATGATCAGGAAGATAGTATGCTTGACACAAACTGACAAAGTTAGGGGCTGAATGAGTAAGTGGAACAATATTTCTGGCATTAGAACTTCACGGGTACATCCTGTCATTTTCTCAGTCCATAAGCGAAAACACCTCGCTATAGACATCTAGTAGGTTGAACTCAACCAAAGGGTCAAAAATTCTGTAATCAAGAACAACTAGAGAACTACTTTCTTGTGAAGTTACTGGAGGTTGGATAGGTCTAACAACTTTAGTAGACTCAGCAGTAAGTGCAGGAGTGGGCTTGTCAAGTATAGAAGGCTCAGGCTGAGGTATCTTAGTTGAGGCTTTTTTCTGAGGTTTTGGGCCTCTTGCTTTGGGGGTTACTTGTTTCTTAGTCATTTTTAGCTGAACAAAGCAAGTTTAAACTGTTTGCTAAGTTCTCTTTTGGAAACAAGGGGTTTTTGAAGGATTTTTTAGGCAAAATTGGACTCTGAGTAGGTTTTTGGATGATAAGAAAGGATTTTTAACGAAGATGGCTTTGATCAATTTACGCAGTGAAAATGATCAGGGATTAGCTAAAACCTGCTAAAAATGGAGAGGAAGGATTCTAGAGAAAATTTGATAGGGTTTCCCCTGTATTTTGGACGTTTTAGGATTGTTTATATGGATAATTCAACTGAATAGAAGGAAATGGCAATTTTTAATGGTCAATTTCCCTTGAATTTAAGGATTTTGCAGGTCGAAAAGGGTGAAAAATACCTATGAAAGTATATTTGCTGTCGATGAAGGTTGGAATTCCGCTCACAGTCTTCAATTCTGTTACATTGGATTGTCAGAGGTTATGGAGGCTCTCTGTGAATGAATTTTAGATTGAAATGGTCGCTCAAATGGCAATTGGTTTAGAATCGGCTTTGAAAAAGATGAAAACCGGTGAAATGCAATGAAAATATGGCTTTGCGGAGGTTTCTCAATGGTTTATTGGCAAATAGGTGAAATGTGATGAAAAAACATTAAGTTTTAATGTATTAAACCATAAGTCAAATCATAGTTCAATCACATTAATTGCAGGTTGGGCGGGAGCGGTTTTGGATTTAGCTTGAGTGGTTTTCGCGCAGTAATGAGGTGGTAAGTGGAATTTAGCTTTTGCACGCGATCCAATTATATTTAGACACGTCGGCAAGGGGCGGTTTGGGAAAACAACCCATATCGCGTAACTTTTATAAAACATGGGTTGGGCACTTTATTTGCGCGATATAAGCTTCGTGCCGTCGGATCTAACATCGGAAAGAGAACGGTCAGGATTTAATGGAAAGATGCGGGAAAAGTGAAGTGGGAAAGGTGGTGATTGCGTTCAATTTGAATCGTTGGATTTGCAAGGGATGATCGGACGGCTAAAATGCAGCGCGATGGGGAATGGTAAGGGGCTGGGAACTTTTCATCGCTTTTGATTGGAGTCTTAGGATTAGTGAAGTGTTGGGGATCGGATGGTTCAGATTTGATCTGATAGGGTGGAGGAATTTATGAGGATTTATGTATAAATCATAATTTATTCAATGAAAAAGGTGACCAGAAAAGGTAGAAGGGCTTTAAACCAGGGTTAATATTTGCAGAGATGGGATATATATCGCGGGGAAATGGTTAGGTTATAGTTTTAACCTTGGTTAAAGGGAGTCGAGAAATAAACAAAGGGATGGGTTTTGAAGTTTAGTTTAAACAAAACTTCGATATTTTTGTTTTAAACACATAATAAAACATGTTTAAAGGTTTTTCACATATTTTTTATTATGTAGGAAATTAAATCAAAGTGATTTAACTACCATAGGGGCGGGATATTTATATAACGATATATTTAGCCAAAGGGGGTATAAAGTGGGGTTTTTATTTAAACATGTGGGAATTAATAACTTTGGCTAAAATTTTATTAATGGGTTTTTGGGGTTTTATTATATAAAAGGGAGTTATATAATATAGGAAAAAGTTTTTTCTATAGGGAGTTAGTAGATAAGTTAAAATTAATATGATAATGGGACAAGGTATACTCAAAATACACTAACATAACCAAGTAAAGGGAAGTTTTAAAAGACAAATTTGCATCATACTAACCTCATCACTTTAACTTATGATAAAATGTAATTTTGAGGGTTTAATGTTTTTATGTGATGAAGGAAATTAGTCAAATGGGAATTATAGTATCTTTAAGTAAAAATGAGGTTTTATTTAGGATTATTCAGGGGAATGAATGCATGAAATGGAATAACGATGTGAGTTTGAGGGATTAATAATATAGGAAAAGGTTTTTTCTATAGGGAGTTAATAGATAAGTTAAAATTAATATGAAAATGGGAGAAGGTATACTCAAAATACAATAACATAACCAAGTAAAGTGAAGTTTTAAAAGGCAAATTTCCATCATACTAATCTCATCACTTTAACTTATGATAAAATGTAATTTTGAGGGTTTAATGTTTTCATGTGATGAAGGAAATTAGTCAAATGGGAATTATAGTATCTTTAAGTCAAAATGAGGTTTTACTTAGGATTATTCAGGGGAATGAATGCATGAAATGGAATAACAATGTGAGTTTGAGGGATTAATATAGACATTTAACATTTTCAACTAATCAGCCATAGAGCCTTGGGTCCGGTCCCTACAAAAATCAAGGAAATGCCTTGAGCCTTTCTGACTGATAGCTTAGAATGCTTAATGGCTATTGGAAGGGGAAGTTAGTAATTTACAGCCCTGGTGAACAATATTTACATTGATGCTTCTCACCTTCTTCTACCTACCCAATTTTACATGCTAACATTTTCTCTTCCATTTTGATTAGGTGCATTGTTTAGAAACCTTTGCTAGCAGTTGTAAATTTCCATTTTCCCCATTACAAAAATACACTACTGAAATCAAACACAGGCCTATTGTCCCAGACAATGTGAAATATTGGCAAATTTTTTCAGAAGATGAGCAAATCTATCACTTTTTGAACAATGAGAAAGCGTTTCAGAGTTGTCAAGTCGATAATGACGGTAATATAGATTCACCTTGTGATATAGATTCAAATTTTTGTCAAATAGATGATTTAGATAATTTAGATGTACATAATTTTGATAGACCTACTATATTTACTCAGAGTGACATAGATGAATTGGAAAAAATAGAAATAGAGGAGATGATGGAAGATGAACTAGATTTGATTGATTTAAAACATAACATTTTACCCAGAGGTTTAACTCCTCTTGAAGACCTGTTTGATTCCAATGATGTGCCCAAAATGCCAAAAATGGAATCAGTCAAGTCTTATATAGAAGAGTGTAACATAGGAACAGATGAAAAAACAAAAATGATTAAACTATCAAAATCCTTGTCATCAGAAGAAAAGGTTAAATACATAGAACTTTTGAAAGAATATCAGGATGTCTTTGCATGGAGTTACGAAGATCTGAAAACTTACAACAAAGACATAATTCAACATAAAATTCCTTTGAAAGAAAATAAAAAACCCTTTCAACAAAAACTAAGAAGGATTATTCCAATCTTGTTACCTTTAATCGAAAAAGAAGTTAAAAGAATGTTTGATGCACAAATAATCACACCAGTCAGGTATTCTGACTGGGTATCTAATCTAGTGCCAACCAGAAAGAAAATAGGAGAAATCCGACTGTGTATAGACTTTAGAAATCTTAATAAAGCATTCTTGAAAGACAATTACCCCTTGCCCAAAATGGATCACATTTTGCAGAGGGTGGCAAGTTCTTTAAGAATTTCTTTATTAGATGATTTCTCTGGTTATAATCAAATTCTCTTTCATAAAGATGACCAGAGTAAAACTTCATTTACTACTCCTTGGGGCACTTTCATGTACGTGAAAATGCCTTTTGGATTAAAAAATGCAGGAGCTACTTTTTAGAGAGCAATGGACATTGCCTTTGCTAAAGAGATCCATGAATTTTTAGTTATTTATCTTGATGATATTACTGTTTTTTCAAAAACAAATGATGAACACTTGGATCACCTGAGACAAGTTTTTATCAAATGCAGAAAATATGGTATATCTCTGAATCCTAAAAAGACTCTTTTCGGACTAGAAGAAGGAAAATTGTTAGGTCACATAATCTCCAAAGAAGGCATTAGAATATACCCTGCAAGAATTGAAGCCATTTTAAACATTCAACCACCAAGGAACATAAAGGAACTTCAAGCATTCCTGGGTAAAATCAATTTTCTAAGAAGATTCATCTCTAATCTGGCTGAAATCATAAAAGATCTCAATAATATGCTTAAAAAGGAATCTTCAATAAAATGGACAATAAAGGCCAAACAATCTTTTGAATCTATTAAACAGGCCTTAACAAAAGCACCAGTCCTCATCAGCCCAGATTATACAAAAGATTTTATAATCTTTTCCTTTGCATCTGAACACACCATAGCTGCAGTTCTTCTGCAGAAAAACAATCAAGGTTTTGAACAGCCAATTGCATTCTTTAGTAAAGCGCTCAGAGATGCACCTCTAAAGTATAATATAATGGAAAAACAGGCTTTAGACCTGGTTAAAGCCATCAAGGCTTTCAGAGTGTACATACTTCATTCACACATCATTGCATATGTCCCTAATGCAGTAATTAAAGGTATTTTGACACAAGATGGACCTGATAGTAGGAGAGGAAAGTGGATAGCCACAATCCTTGAATACGATCTGGAAATTAAAAACAACAAAACTAATTAAAGGACAGGGTTTAGCCAGATTGATGGCTGAATCAAATTGTAATGCTTTAGATATTAATTTCATTGCACAAATAGGTGACCAGGAGGAGATGGCGACTCCATTGATTAGTGAGGCCTATCTAGACTCACCATGGTACTCTGATATTATCTTTGTACTAACACATTTACAAGCTCCTCCTTGGCTAACAAAAACCAAGACAAGATTCATCAAACAGAAAGCAATGAGATTTTGTATCTTAAACAATGCACTTTATTGGAAAGAAAATACTGGGATTTTACTAAATTGTTTATTAAAGTCTAAGGCTGACAAAATTCTTGAGGAATTTCATGTAGGTGACTGTAGAGGCCACCTATACTGGAAGAGTACATTAGACAAAATACTTAGAGCTGGTTTTTACTGGCCAACTTTATTTTCTGATGTTAAAAAATTGTCACCTCTTTCCATAAATGCCAAATTTTTGAAGGAAAAAAGAAACTGTTGCCTTTACCTCTTAAGCCCATATCCACTGAAAAACCATTTCAACTATGGAGGTTAGACTTCAGAGGTGAAATCCATCCTCCATTTTCAGGCCAACATAAATGGATTTTAACTGCTACAGATTACTTTACCAAGTGGATAGAAGCCATTCCCACTAGGCAAGCCATTGATTCAGTTATAATCTCATTTATAGAAAGTAATATTTTGTCAAGATTTGGATGCCCACATAAGATTATTACTGACAATGCAGCTGCATTCAAATCCAAGAAAATGATTTCTTTCTGTCATAAATACCATATTACCTTAGGTCATTCCACAGCATATTATCCCCAAGGTAATGGTTTGGCCGAATCATCAAACAAAAGTTTAGTTAATATCATCAAAAAACTACTCCAAGAAAACAAAAAGACATGGAACAAAAAGCTGGTCTATGCCCTTTGGGCTGATAGACTTACCACAAAAAAGTCTATTGGAACTTCACCTTATCAGATTGTTTATGGTACAGATGCTGTTTTCCCTTCTTCCTTGGGTGTCCCAGTCATGAAGATTATCTAGGAATCACAGGTGGAAACAAATGATATTCAACGAAGAATCAATGAAATCATACATCTCCACCAAACCAGAGAAGAAGTTTTTGAAAGATAACAAGTTTTACATGACAAAATCAAAAATATTTTTGATAAAAGGGTTAAAGAAGATGATTTTTTCATAGGAGATCAAATTTTGAGATGGGATTCACGAAGAGAGGATAAAGGTAAACATGGGAAGTTTGACTTTCTATGGCAAGGACCCTATGTGATATATGGTTACAGAGGTAATAATTCCTTTTTCATCAGGAATTTGGATGGAACTGAACTTCAAGAAGGACCAGTGAATGGTAGGATGCTGAAACACTACTATTCTTCAGAGTCACTCAACAGTTAGACTGATTTATTTTATCATTATAAATATTCATTGCAAGTGTGTAGATTGGATTGGACATTTTATCTACAAAGTTGAAGCCCGAAGAGAAGGCCCTAAGCTTTGCAGTATAAGATGTCATAAATATAATTTGTTGCAGAAAACAGAAGACATTTACAGGATCACCAAAGTCAATGGATAAGGCTACTGATCTCAGAGTTCTTGACATTTCACAAGGAAATGCCATCCTCAAGTGAAGCCGATGTTAGTGACCTATAAATATAGGATTCATAATTTTGACTTGACTGATGGTAATTTTGTAAATCTGTACATACTTTGCCCTCTGCAAGTTGTATTCACATATTTTGTAAAAAATAAAAATAAAAATAAAAAAATAAAAAAAGAGGGTAAAAAGTCTTAAAAGAAAAATCAAAGGACTTAGAAAAAATAAAAGACTCAAAAAAAAAAATGAATAAAACATGAAAGTGTGCAAGTACAAATGGCACTACTTTTACCTTTTGACTATGGCAGAGTGTCAATAAATGCCATAGTCTGTGATGAGTTGAACAATTTAATCTTGACTTGTCACTTTTCAATTTCAAATGTTGTAGATAGAGAATAAAGAATCGTCATATAGTTTAATCATGACAATTCAATATTTAGATAGAGAAATAAAGTGAATCCAACAGTTCAATCTAGATTCTTGGTTGAAATAAGTGTAGAATTAGATAGTTTTATTGTTTTCAAAAAGAATAAATGTTGTAAAGGTTGCTAGCACAAATGCACCTAATCAAAATGGAAGAGAAAATGTTAGCATGTAAAATTGGGTAGGTAGAAGAAGGTGAGAAGTATCAATGTAAATATTGTTCACCAGGGCTGTAAATTACTAACTTCCCCTTCCCATAGCCATTAAGCATTCTAAGCTATCAGTCAGAAAGGCTCAAGGCATTTCCTTGACTTTTGTTGGGACCGGACCCAAGGTTCTATGGCTGATTAGTTGAAAATGTTAAATGTTTATATTAATCCCTCAAACTCACATCGTTATTCTATTTCATGCATTTATTTCCCTGAATAATTCTAAGAAAAACCTCATTTTTACTTAAAGACATTATAATTCCCATTTGACTAATTTCCTTCATCACATGAAAACATTAAACCCTCAAAAGTACATTTTATCATAAGTTAAAGTGATGAGGTTAGTATGATGCAAATTTTCCTTTTAAAACTTCACTTTACTTGGTTATGTTAGTGTATTCTGAGTATACCTTGTCCCATTTTCATATTAATTTTAACTTATCTATTAACTCCCTATAGAAAAAACCTTTTCCTATATTATTAATCCCTCAAACTCACATCGTTATTCCATTTCATGCATTCATTCCCCTGAATAATCCTAAATAAAACCTCATTTTTACTTAAAGATACTATAATTCCCATTTGACTAATTTCCTTCATCACATGAAAACATTAAACCCTCAAAATTACATTTTATCATAAGTTAAAGTGATGAGGTTAGTATGATGCAAATTTGCCTTTTAAAACTTCACTTTACTTGGTTATGTTAGTGTATTTTGAGTATCCCTTGTCTCATTTTCATATTAATTTTAACTTATCTATTAACTCCCTATAGAAAAAACCTTTTCCTATATTATATAACTCCCTTTTATATAATAAAACCCCAAAAACCCATTAATAAAATTTTAGCCAAAGTTATTAATTCCCACATGCTTAAATGAAAAACCCACTTTATACCCCCTTTGGCTAAATATATCATTATATAAATATCCCGCCCCTATGGTAGTTAAATCACTTTGATTTAATTTACTATATAATAAAAAAATATGTGAAAAACCTTTAAACATGTTTTATTATGTGTTTAAAACAAAAATATCGAAGTTTTGTTTAAACTAAACTTCAAAATCCATCCCTTTGTTTATTTCCGGACTCCCTTTAGCCAAAGTTAAAACTATAACCTAACCATTTCCCCGCGATATATATCCCATCTCCGCAAATATTAACCTTGGTTTAAAGCCCTTTTACCCTTCCCGATCACCTTTTTCAATGAATAAAGTTTGATTTATACATAAATCCTCATAAATTCCTCCACCCTATCGGATCAAATCTGAACCATCCGATCCCCAACACTTCACTAATCCTACGGCTCCAATCAAAAGCGATGAAAAGTTCCCAGCCGCTTACCATTCCCCATCGCGTTGCATTTCAGCTGTCCGATCATCCCTTGCAAATCCAACGATTCAAATTGAACGCGATCACCACCTTTCCCACTTCACTTTTCCCGCATCTTTCCATTAAATCCTGACCGTTCGCTTTCCGATGTCAGATCCGACGGCACGAAGCTTATATCGTGCAAATAAAGTGCTCGACCTATGTTTTATAAAAGTTACGCGATATGGGTTGTTTTCCCAAATCGCCCCTTGCCGACGTGTCTAAATATAATTGGATCGCATGCAAAAAGCTAAATTCCGCTTACCACCTCATAGCTGCGCGAAAACCACTTAAGCTAAATCCAAAACTGCTCCCGCCCAACCTGCAATTAATGTGATTGAACTATGATTTGACTTGTGGTTTAATACATTAAAACTTAATGTTTTTTCATCACATTTCACCTATTTGCCAGTAAACCATTGAGAAACCTCCGCAGAGCCATATTTTCATCGCATTTCACTGGTTTTCACCATTTTCAAAGCCGATTCTAAACCAATTGCCATTTGAGCGACCGTTTCAATGTAAAATTCATTCACAGAGAGCCTCCATAACCTCTGACAGTCCAATGTACCAGAATTGAAGACTGTGAGCAGAATTCCAACCTTCATTGACAACAAATATACCTGTCACAGGTATTTTTCACCCTTTTCGACTTGCAAAATCCTTCAATTCAAGGGAAATTCACCATTAAAAACTGCCATTTCCTTCAATTTAGTTGAATTATCCATATAAACAATCCTAAAACGTCCAAAATACAGTGGAAACTCTGTCAAATTTTCTCTAGAATCCTTCCTCTCCATTTTTAGCAGGTTTTAGCCACTCCCTGATCATTTTCACTGCTGAACTTGATCAAAGTCATCTTATGTGCATTAAAAACCCTTTTTTATCATCCAAAAACCTGCTCAGAGTCTAATTTTTCTAGAAAAATCCTTCAAAAACCCCTTGTTTCCAAAAGAGAACTTAGCAAACAGTTTAAACTTTCTTTTTTCAGCTAAAAATGACTAAGAAACAAGTAACCCCCAAAGCAGGAGGCCCAAAACCTCAAAAAAACTTAAAAGCCTCCGTAAGATATCTCGGCTGTGAGCCTTTTAAACTTGACGAGCCCACCCCTGCACTTACTGAGTCTGCGAAGTTGTTAGACCTATCCAACCTCCGGTAACTTCATAAGAAAGTAGTTCTCTAATTGATTTTGATTATAGAATTTTTTTTTGACCCTTCGGTTGAGTTCGACCTACTAGATTTCTATTCTAGATAAGAGATTCAGGATTTCCTATAATAAGAAGAATAAATTGACTGATGAAGAAAGAAATAAAGCTATTGATGTTGAGGATAACAATGGCCATCAAACTGATGATGAGGCCACCTTAATTGTAAATGAAACACTCAAAGAGCTTCAAAACGTCCAATTTGAAACACAGAAGAAAGACACTGTTATGATTGAAAAGCAAACAAATGTTGATATTCCTTCTTCTTCCAAGGAACCTGACAACACAGAGTCAGATATTCAAATCAGGTTTAGACAAATCAGAGAAAGAAATGAAGAACTCAAAAATGAAGTATATTCTAAGTTTCTTAAAGAAAATCCTGGGAATAAAGATAGACTCCTCTTAGCTTTTGATTATTCTTCAAGCAAATTGATAATGTCATTTCTGAAGCCCACAGTGGCTGATCCAAAAACAATTGCAGACTACTCAAAGACAGACTTGGAAGTGGATGTAGATGTTGTCCATGAATTGGACCAAATAGAATTCCACAGGAGCAATACAAAGATGCTGTATTCCAAAATAGTCAACAAGACTATGAATTCTATTAAGCTTGAAAAAACACTGATAAATCTTCAGAATCAAATGAAATTGGATAAAGCATTATTGTATGCCAATGGCTTAAGAATCAAAGCATTGGAAGATATAGTGATTGAAGCAGGAGCTGACCCAGAAAACATTGAAGGGGCAAAGGCCATAATTAGACAGAAAAATGAAGACATAGTAGCTCTCAAGAGACAACTGAATTTGCCTCAAAGTGAACATCCTCAGGCAAAGGAGATCCTTCAACAAAAGACAGAGAATGATGAATTAAGTCAGCTTGTTCTAAAGATGACAGCCGAAATAAAGGAAATGGAAAGCCAAATAGAAGCTTTCATGCAAGAAAATGAAAATTTGAAGAAAACTCAGCAAGTTATCATTCCTACAGTTATCCCAACTATAAGCACAACTATCCCCTCAACATTGGCAGAACATTTGGCACCGCAAGGAGTATTGGCAACTGCAGTGTCAATTACTTCTAAAAACATCTCTGCCACTTCTTCATCAACATCACAGATAAATACAACAGGAGAAACAACTGCCATAATCAAGGCTATGGAAGGCATGTTCATAAAAGTTAAAGAGATAATCAGTTTAGAAGGCACCATAAAAAATCTGGAAGCATCCAACAGAGATGCCTTAATCACTTTCAAAAGACATGAACAGAGAGCCAACAGATTACGGGAATAGGTGAAAATTCTTCAACAGCAGGTAAATCTCAATGAGCAAGTTGCCTACATCAAAAATTATTTGTGGACAAAAATCACTGAAGGCATTCACTCACAATGGCCTTCTATTCAGATAATATATGAACAAAAATATCTGCTACAAGTTGCCCTAGCAGAAATTGACAAAACAAAGAAGGAACTGGACAACAAACCACCACAAGCAATTCAACTCATAACATTCTTGAACAGTAAAAACAGGGAAGAATTAGAAGATTTGAAAATTCCAGACAGGACAGAAACCATCCTTCAAATTAAAAAGGTCCTTAATAAGAAAAACATGATGAATAATTTAGAAGACAGGTGCAAAGATATGAAATTGGCTATTACGAGATTTGAGGTCAAATACACAGTATTGTCACAAGCAGGTTGACCAGATATCCATGCATTGAATGAAAAATTAATGCCACAGAAGGACTATGACTAGAAGATTAGAGCTGATGCTAAGGAGCAGGCTGACAAGCTTTTGCCACAAGGGTCTCCAAGTGGCAAAGTAATACTTCAATATTTTGAGAATTTGTTCTTTTTGGAGAATGAAATTAAGCACGTGTTCATAGTAAAGCCAAACTTTTCTAAATACACAGAAGCTGATGAAAGCTATATAAAATTGAAGAGTATAAAGATCCCCACAGTTCAACAGTGGCAAGAATTCACAGATCTGATGTGAATTTGACAGGTAAAAGAGCAGGAAAATCACATGAAGAAATCATATTTCACTGTTACCTTAGGGTAAAAATTCAGGGTCAAAGTGTATCAGATGTCAAAGAGTATCAGATGTCAAAGAGTATCAATAAGAAAGAATGTTACTGTTGGTTATTTTTCAATTACAGCAGTAAAATAGTGAAAATCAAAGATAAAGAGTATCAGGATTGAAAGTGAAAAGGAGGAGTGATCTACAAGTCATCTTCCACGAGATAATGCATCCAATGCCAGCAATGCTCCCAGCACATCATGAAATCAGTTTGATTAGGATAATCAGTTCTATATTTTCTTGTAAAAGAGAACAGCTTGCAAACTGTTTTGCTGATGTCCCTCTTCTTATGGTATATTTCCTATTTTTCCTTGAAACATTATCTCAAACTTTGAGATATTTTGTAAGCAATTTATTTGTATAAATACTTCATCTTTCAAAGTATTCAGTGTGGAATAAAATTTATCAAGACTACTATAGTCATTTTGCTGGATATATTGAAGTTGGTGTTAGTTAATCAGTAAAGCATCAGACTGGAATTGAGATTAAAGACATCATAACTCAGGATTCTTGCGCTGACCAGATAAGTTTAGTTTTTTTTCTGTTTTCATTGTGTTATCTTTCAAAAGTTCCCATACATTCATTTTAATGTGTTTCCGTCTTAAATGATTAACTAGGAAGGTTTAAATAGGATTAGTTATAAAAAGCTCCCTGTTTTTTACTAGTTGCTCATGATTATGTTTTCTGCTTGATAACCGGACTATAGAATTCTTAACTGCTCTTAAGTCTCTGTTTGATCCCCTCCTTCAATCTTCATTTCTGTAACTTAAGGATTCTTAATTGCTCTTTTGTTCAGATTTCACCCATTCCATCAAAAAAGCCTATTCAAAAGCCTTTGAAGGTCATCTACCCTGCCCTTAGTACATTTGCATCTTTAAGTCTTATTTCCTAGCTCTGTTTGCCTAGAAAGTTGACTCCATCGCCCAATGGTTTGGTAGATCAATCTGTGGTTTACCTTGAAACACTTTTTATTACCACCACACTTTCAAAACAAGTCCCACTGTCCACTCATAGCTAGCCTAAAATCAAATTATAAATCAAAGGTAAATCTTTAGGAGAGATCCCTCTCCGGAACTCAGGAATGCTAGATCTTGAATTCTAAAAGAGGTTCTTGGTTACCCCTGGTTTTCTTGACTACAAAAATCCTCATCCCACAACCTGAGAATTACTAGGGTGATAACATATGTCACTAAACTTATGCAAGAGTGTGAGATCAATGACAGAGGCTAGCATTGCCTCTCCTGCACATTGATCTCAGTCCTTTCAATGACCCTTTCCTTTGCTGTCCAAATACCTCGTTTACGCACTGTCAATACAGCTTTTCTGCACTGTATTGTAGACCCTCTTCTAAGCTGTGGTAGCCTTCGGCCTACTTGAAATATGCAAAGGTTATTATACACAAAACGAAGATATAATAAATCCTTCCTTCTTCGCTGGACTCCTCTTCTTCGCACCAAAATGCAGACTAAAATCCGAACTAAGATCTCAGACTTGTCCGAACTCTTTTTTTTTTTTTTACCAAATGAGGCCGCAGTTCAGTGTATTTATAGGGACTGGCTCCCTCTACCTGGGCCGACATGATCTATTGCTATTAGGACAACTTAACAAGGAGTGTCTTCAACATATTTGAGCTGACTGCTTCCAGCATCTTCTAGAACATTTAGAGAAGGTCTTGGAGCATACAAATTACATCAATATTTGTCCTTCACAAGTGTAAGACTTCTTCATATACATGACTCTTAATTATATATATTTATGACAAGATGACAAACCCCTAAAGACATCAAGAAGATGTCTTTGACCTATAATAAAAAATCCTTGTTCATGAAACCCCTGAAGCAAGTATTTACAAAATAAATTTTATTATCTTTGTCTTCTTCATTACATAAATTCATAATTACATGTCACTATGAAGACCGAACCTAGTTACACTTTCCAACACTCCCTCTTATTTAGGGAGGTATTCATAATGGTACATGGTCACTCTCAATCTAAAAAATCTCATAAGAAGAATCCGATTCGTAATCCCATTTGTATAGCATCATATCAACCCGCATTGTCATAGTGCAAGGCCTTGATTAAAAATCCATCTCCCCATGAGACCATGAGCTACAATGCTGGCGAGACCAATGATGAGTAGACACCCTCATCACTGTCTCTCTTGGTTCATATCCCACTCGGGTTCATTCTAGATATGTCCACGAAGACTGTTCTTGCTGTTGGATTCCCAGTCCTCAAAGAATATCCGTCTTTCCATGACTACTCTTTCCTTGGATGCCCTAATACATCCCCAAAAGAGTATCAGATGCCAGATGATTACCCAATCCTGCATTCTGTCTTCCAGGTGAAGACCAAAATGATGTGTCTATCTTTACCTCTCAACTAGGGAGGACATATTCCACAAAGGAATGTGCTCATTCCTATACAAGGAGTGTACCTAAGCTCCCTCTTGGCTTAAGAATTACTGAGTTTCTTCTAAGTAAAAAACTTATTACCAGGCTCCCTCTTAATCAAGAACATGCAGCAGCAATGATGAAAACACCTAGCTGCTCATGAACAACTCCTTTCTTCGATGTCATGAATTTCTTTGTTGTTGAGGAGTCTTCATCTTTGGGATCTCTCCATAGGGCACAAATCATCCATCACTTTCATCCAAGAGTCATGTCTTCTATCAGGAATTGATCCATCAATCTTCTCATCTGGTCTAGCTTCATGTTTGCTGCTTTCCTTCGAACCATATTTCTTCTAAGGATATTTCATCCTTCCAATTGGTTGTCAACGTGTGGAAGACATATACTTCCCTTTGGTAGTTTTGCATATGATTATCAGATATTATTTAATTATAAATATGAACCTTTAAATCAAAAAGTTACCTTAGCGATGATCTTTCACCATGACATCTTTTGTAGCCATCGACATCCTTCGTTACAGATTGACACATCTCCTAAAGGTATGTGTTGTCAAGGGTCTCCATCTTTTCTAGACTTCTATTAGAGTCTGCATATCTTCCCAGGAGATTTTCTAGTCAAGTCTTCTTGGCTTCCTTTGATGTTGATTGCTTCTTTCCATGGTTGTACTTCCCATGACCTGTTCCTTTTTCTTTCTCCACACAATTTTATTTTATTCCCAGGAACTTCCACTGTGCAGTTCCTTGTAACGTACAATCACCTCATATTCCATATGAGGACATATTATGTTGATTTCATCTAGTGTAGATCATGCCTTTTGGCAACCTGTGCATCAGAAGAGTTTTTGCTTTCTATTTTGATCATACTTCTAAAGATAGAAGTATATTACTTGCAACCACATGACATGACTTCATAACATCCAATGTCGACATATATATACATGTACCTCATTCTTTTCCTTTTGAGTCATCCTGCAACTGGTTTCCTTAGAATGAAGAATTTCATTCCCTTGACCTACTTCATCAATATGTCATCATATCCTAATCCCAAAATTCTACAAGTTAGAATTCTCTATGAAACCTTTTGCTTTCTTTCTAGCCAGTGAATCCATAGAGGATTCCATTAGAAAAATGTCAGCACCTATTTCCATATGACTAATGAATGATGAACCTTGATATATATAACTGCCTTTTATAAATATTATTTCCAGTGAGGTTCCCAGGAGCCACTATTTATCTCATAGCATAGATAAATGTTTTCAGACATCCTCCAATGACAAGTACTCCTACTTTTCATCCTTCTACCATGATGTTAATTTTGAAATGATGCATTTATCATACTATCTTACAAACGACAGATACCTCTTAAATAGAAAGATGATCTCAATCATAGTAGAGATATTTCACTTCTTCTTTCTTAGATTTCTTTGAATCTAGTTCTTCCATCTTTGCGACGACATGGTCTTTTTCCTCTTGTCCTCATTAGATTTGGGACAATCCTTCTTATAGTGCCCAAGTTCATTACATCCATAGCATTGTATCTTATCCGTGTTTCTTCTTTTCTTATGAGGACCAAACTTACAGAATATTCCCTTTCTTCTTGATATGGCAGCATAGGCTTGACTCTCTTCATTTGATCCTATATCAATCTTTAACTCTTTAACCCCGTCTCTTCTAACTCACATAGAGACCATAGATCCTAGAATGGTGTTACTTCTTTCTTCCCATAGATAATTGAAATGAAGTTTCCCCATCCCTCTGGTAGAGCATTCAGCACCACTGTAGTCATTTCTCTATCAGACATTACTTATCCCAATTCCTACAGTTGATCTCGCATATCAGAAATTTTCATAAAATTTGAAGTGATTCCTTCCTCTCTTGACAACTTCAACTTGTATAGTTCTTGTCTCAGAGATATTACTTCCCCTTCAATAATCACCAAGAATAGCTCCACCAATTTGTCATATATTTCTTTTGAAGATTCTAGTTTTGATATATAGGGAATGAGATTCTTTTATGGATTCTATAAGAATCCTCTGGGCTCTTATGTCTCCCTTCATGCATTTGGCATGAGCTTGAGTATCTTCTTTTGAAGGTCTAGTTGTTGACCCTTTGATATAGTCCATGACTTCATTCTCAATAAGATTTATATTTGTTCTTTTCTTCCATGCAAGAAATTTTGAAAACCCAACCAGTTTGTTGCTTTCTTTGCAAAAAGAAATTTGGCAGATTCAGATGAAATCATAAATATACTCACTTGAGTAGATGCTTTTCTTCTTCTACCAACTACCTTGTTGATGATGATGTAGATAAGTAGCAAGAGCCTCTGATTGGACTCTTCAAGAGGCAGAGGCAGTTCCCCTTGGATCCTGGCGATATGATGATCAAGGATGACGTTGATGATAACTCAACAAAACTGACACTGACAAGTCCTTCAATTGACTCGGCTTCAACGTCACAGACAGCTTTATCTTTTGTGATAAAAGATTGCCTCCTCGTCTTTGCTTTTCCCCAGACCCGATGTGGGCAAGTCCTTTGAGTAAGGCCTTATGAATGGAGGCTTTCTAATTTCTCAAATAAATTTCAAGAATAATTTCTCTCAGATTCAGGTTTTGACCAACAAGAACTTTTTCTTGTGCTTCACCTGGTAAACTCAGACCTTAGCCTCCTTCAAGTACCTTAATTCTTGTACTTTCTTTAAATTGCCTTCTTGTTTCTCCTGCCACCTTGGCTCAAACATTTTGTTGTTGAATGTTAATTCACTTTCTTTCCTGATAAATTATTTGTGAAATTTTTATGCTTCTCTTACTTATATCTTATCTTCGTTAACTTATTATGTCTTTCATCAAGTCAATTATCAAAACACAAGAGACACAAAGTTTAGGCTCTTCAAGCCAGGGCCAAAACATCTCCCTCTTGGAGAGGAAAACCCGAAAGGAATTCTTCTTATACATCTTCATTTGACAAGTACCATAACCATGACCTATACCCTTGACTTCAGTATGCCTCCAAGACCTTTGTCACTGCTCTTCTAGGCTCTTATGTTGATCTTCCTTTCTGCACTATACTGCACCAACACTAGGGAGACTTGGTCCCTAATCTAGCATCCTGAAATGATTTACTCCTTCTTGGTCGTCAATGTGAAAATCTCTGAATCTAAACTACATAAACTACTTCTCCTACATGTTTGATTTAATTAACAAGTTATTTTTCTGAAATATTCAATAAAACATCAAAGTGAACACTACTGCAAGCTACACATACATACAGATCAAGTACCGAAGAATAAAGCCCACATGACAAAGGACACAATATTTTTGTACAAATGTCCCTGGAAAAACCCAATGCGGGAAAACTGGTGCAACATCTCTTAGAGGGTTTTATTATTATGCAAAATTCTGAATACATTCAAGGGCACCAGACATGGTTTGCCCAAACAAAGAAAATCACAATAGATGTACCTCTATCTCTTGTAGACAGAAAATATGGTTGATTCAGTTGAGGATGAAGAACCCCATGGGTGCCTACGCAGTCACTGCATTACCCTTCAGTGTGGCTGCTTCACACCTTCTGGATCCGCTGAAAACGAGCCCTTTCTGGCCCACTGGAACCTCAGCGTTGCTTGTCCTGGCACTGCGTCAGCCCTATGGCCCTACGTGAGCCTCTGCGCAACACTTGCTGGGCCTGCGTCACCCTGGCTGAGCCTACACAGCCTCTGCGCAACTCTAGTTTGGCCTGCGTCACCCTGGCTGAGCCTACGCTGCCTCTTCACTGCTCTAGTTGGGTTCACATCACCATTGCTTGGTCTCTACGCTGCTCTGATATGGATCTACCTCTTTGCCAATGTTTCTTGGGCCTCGGATTTGAAATCCCACTGCCGTTCTGCCTCTCACTACAATGCAATCTCACTCGAAAATTCTCAGCAAACTGTGCCCCAGACTTTCGACTTAGCTCAAGTGTTGCTACTCTGTGTGTGTCCGCCAACTGACCCCAAGCCTTCCTTTAATACTTTTCTTGTTGAACAATCAACTGTCGTAATCTAATCTCTAATCGACGACTAAGATTAGAAAAGACTTGATCCACGTCACTTTGAACATTCTCACCCACATGTCTAAATTAATTCCCTTTAATTATTTAATTTCTTTAAGTTAGACTTAGGGTCTGCATTAAAATAATTAATTATTGGAATAACTTAGGCTCCGGGTAGAATTTCTCCAAACGATTTCTGGGTCTTGGAGATTTCATGTGTTCTAGCCTCTCCACAAAGTTTCAAAGCTAGAGGACATCCGATGCTACCCAAAATCTCAACACTCCCTCTTAGCGAGGAATGTGCTCTAGCAACACTTCCATCCAAAAGCGTTACTCTGATCCATGGCATCGGTCCCATGCATTGTTGATGCTTGGCCTGCTGCCCTTCATCCACTGCGTTGCTGCCTTATGTAATGTTGCCCATGAATCTGCCACAGTCACTGCCTCATCTGTACTGCAGCTCCCTTTCAAAATGCTGCATCATGCTTCCATAGCACTTCCACTGCTAACTAGTGCACTGCAACTCAGTTGCTGAGAAGTAAGCAACTGAAGGACATCACCCAAAATACTGACAGACAAGTCAGTTTGGCTGCATCTTGATACTGAAGCACCCTCTGCTGCTGCTTTGCGCTGTCTGCTGCTCTACATTGTGTAAGAACTGCCTCTGCGTTGCTGAAATCCCGTCAGCTTCTGCGTTGCTGCTGCCTCTCCTCTGCGCTGTTCTAGTCTTCAATGTCCCAACACTACCAAAATGCCTCCATGATTCTCTGCACCAACTAACTCCAGTCATCTTGCTACTATCTTTAAGGGCTCTCGTAGCTCGTATGTGATCCAAGAGTTTGGGCACCTCAAGGATCCTACCCAGATCTGTAGTTTAAGAGAACTACAGATCAATGTCGCCCCACCTCTTCTCTCGAGGTACATGAGCACTCGTGGCGACATCATCATCACTGCCATCATCCCCCTTGGCTGCTGCAACCTTGGAATCTGAAACCTCCTTGCCCTTTTTCTTCTGAGGACAAGTATTGGTGAAGTGTCCAAATTCGCCACATCTGAAGCACTGGACCTTTGAGAGGGCCGCATCTTCCTCCTCCTTCTTGATCTTGGCTCCTCCGCTGCTGCTGCCCATCTTGGACGTCCTCCTGATCTCCTCTTGACGAAGAGTTTCCCACATGTCCTCCCAATATGGAAGTTGTGCTTTGCCCAAAATAATTTGGACAAAGGTCTCCCAATCATCGGTGACTGGATTCAGGGCTGTCCTCACCATGAGACCATCGTCAGGAGTTGCCCCATAGTAACTGGCTGATCTTGAATTGCCTTCAATCGAATGAGGAAGGGATCAATTTCCTTTCCCTTGTGCCTTTGAAATAGTCGCAACTGATTTTCTAGAAGCATCTTCCTCTAGACAAAAGTACCCTGATACAATGTGGTCAAGGTCGTCCACATCTCATTTTTCGTATTCTTCTCGGCAATGTGTGGAACCACATGATCCTTTACCTCGTCCATTATCAAGCGTTTGGCCCTTGCCTGCGCTTCCTCATACTTCTTCACTATATAAACATTGATCGGAACGACCATAGCCTTCTCGCCATAATCTTTGATGCGATACTCATCCAGGATAGATAGGATCTTGGCCTTCCAGATGACGAAGTTAGATGCTCCATCTAACCTGTCTTGATCCGTCAATCCATGAGAGGCCATCTCTGCTCAACGGTGTCGAAGCGGGTGCTCTTCCCCCTTCTACTGCTGCTGCTCTTAGCAAGAGACCGGATCTGGGTTTATTGGCGATTGAAAACAATCTAAAGAATATGCTCCCTCTAACCAGTGATTTCCTTCTCAGAAATCCTCCACCAATCTGTCGAATCAACCCTCTCCAATCACTCTGCTGATTGGATCTCAGACTTCTTGGCTAGAAAGTCTGCTGAGGAACTGTTTTCGCTTACTTTGTCAACCTTGCCAGACACTGTTCTGCACCAACATAAACAATGCCCCACCAACAACTTCGAAGATCAAAAACTGCACCTCCAGCCACAGCAACTGGCACAATGTCACCCCCTCTTGGACTGCGTCACCCTCTTGGGCCTGCGTCAAACTCTGCGTGAGCTAGAAAAGCTCTCCATCAACCCTACTGGGTATGCGTTGTCTTAGCTGCTTTCCTGCAACAATAATCTTCGTCACTTCGCTGATGGCTTCAACTCCCCTTGATCTGCAATAGCTCTGATACCATGTGAAAATTTCTGAATCTAAATTACAGAAACCCTACTGCAGTTTTCTGATTTACTTCTCTTACTTGTTTGATTTAATTAACAAGTTGTTTTTCTGAAATATTCAGTAAAACATCAAAGTAAACACTACTGCAGCCTAAACATACATACAAATCAAGTATTGAAGAATAAAGCCCACATGACAAATGACACAATATTTTTAAGTCAAATGTCCTCGGAAAAACCCAATGTGGGAAAACTGGTGCAACAACTTGTGGAGATTTTGGGTAGCATCGGTTGTGCTCTAGCTCCAAAACTTTGTGGAGGGGCTAGAATACATGAGATCTCGAAGACCGAGAAATCGTTTAGAGAAACTCCACTTGGTGTAAAAGTTATTTAATAAATTAATTATTTCAATGGAGGCTCTAACTCTAATTTAGGGAAATAAAATAATTAAAGGGAATTAATTTAAACATGTGGGTGAGAATGTTCTACGTGACATGGATCAAGTCTTTTCTAATCTTAGCCGTTGATTAGAGATTAGATCACGATCATTGATTTCTCAACGAGAAAAGTATTAAAGGAAGGCTTAGGGTTAGTTGGAGAAGACACACAGAGCGGCAATGTTGTAGGAAATGTCCCCCCGCGGCTCCAAGCCCTGAAACACATCCCGTAAAAGTGACATTCTCATTTATTTTTCATTTTCATCCTTTTACTTAAATTTTTAACATTACCATGAAATGACTCAGGATGTTTGAGAGTGGTTCCAGTCCGATCGGACTTCATATGGAGAAAATAGAATTTCATATCCTATTCAAAATTCAGCAAACTTAACAATTTTCAGGAATTCAGGATCAATGGTATGGTGGCATGTCATTAGATTATATCATGTATGAGGGTATGTGATTAGCATTTAATCAAGAGCACCAAGCCCTATATGTACCCTAGTGTTGGTGGTGTTAATTGTTGAACTCCTTTGTCATGTCGTTAGCAAAAAATTACATTTCAATCAAGTCAAAATAATCGATCAAGCGTGTTAAGTTCTTTCTACCATATTTTAAGGCTTGCATTAGGGTTTGATCAAAATTGGGCAATTTTGACTAATGTTCCTAGATAATCGAGGTAGAGGCAAAGGCTAGACAAGAGGAGAATAATCTAGATTATAGATGGTTGATGCATCTAAATGGTTGATGCTCAAATAATTAATCATTAATGTACAATGTATGTCATATCTATCTTGATTTATGTACAAATATGCATGCTTCCATATCTTTTACAATTAATTTGGTATTTTGGATATTTTTTAATATAAATGCAAAAAAATAAAATAAAAAAAAATATATATAGTAGACGTTTTCGAGACGCTTCGCTTCCTAGATTTTTTGGAAATGACGCTTCCGCGTCCCCGCTTCCAAAAAACGTCCCCGCTTCATGCAACGTTGCAGAGCAGTAGCACTTGAGCTAAGTCAAAATTCTGGGGCGCGGTTTGCTGAGAATTTTTGAGTGAGCTTGCAGTGCTTGAGAAGGGTAGATCGACGAGGGATTATTCTGATCCGAGGCCGAGAATACAAAGGCAAAGAGGCAGATCAATACTAGGCAACGCAAAGACTAGCAGGAGGGACGCAACCCAGCCAGGCTCACGCAGAGGCTGACCCAGGGCCTTCAGGGTGACACAGAGGCAGCGCTGAGCCCAGAAGGGTGATGCAGGGGCAACATGTGCTACACAAAGACTGTGAAGTGGCTACTTTGGGCAGGAGAAGCTGACGCAAAGGCTGGAGGAGCAACGCTGGGGTTCCAATGGGCCAGAAAGGGCTCGTATCCAGTGTTTTCAGAGGAGCGCTTCCTCGGCTGAATCAACCATATTTTATGTCTCCGAGTAATAGGTACATCTGTCGTGAATTTTCTGTTGGGCAAACCATTACTGGTGCCCTTGATTGTATTCAGATATTTTGCTTAATAAACAAACCCTCTAAGAGCTGCTGCACCGGTTTTCCCGCATTTGGTTTTTTTGGGGACATCGCCCAAAAAATACCATGTCCTTTGTCATATGTGAGTTATGCTTTAGTAAATGATCTGTACGTATGTGTAGGCTGCAATTGTGTTTGCTTTGATATTTTACTCAATATTCAAAAAATAACTTGTTAATTAAATAAAAAAAGTAGAAGTAAATCGAGATATTGCAGTAGGTTTTCTATATTCAGAAATTTTCACACAACTCTTAGAGGGTTTTAGTATTATGTAGAATTCTGAATACATTCAAGGGCATTAGACATGGTTTGCCCAAACAGAGAAAATCACGACAGATGTACCTTTATCTCTCGGAGAAAGAAAATATGGCTGATTTAGCTGAGGATGAAGAACCCCATGGGTGCCTACGCAGTCACTGCATTACCCTTTAGTGTGGTTGCTTCAGACCTTCTGAATCTGCTGCAAACGAGCCCTTTCTGGCCCACTAGAAACTCAGCGCTGCCTCTCCCGGCATTGCGTCCAACCTACGACTCTACGGGAGCCTCTGCGCAGCACTGGCTGAGCCTACACAACCTCTATGCAGCTCTGGCTTGGCCTGCATCACCCTGGTTGAGCCTATGTTGCCTCTGCGCTGCTCTGGCTGGGCCTGCATCACATTTGCTCAGTCTGTGCTGCTCTGGTACAAATTTTCCTCTCTGCCAATGTATCCTCGGCCTTGGATCTGAAATCCCACTGCTGATCTGCCCCTCACTGCACTGCTAGTTCACTCGAAAATTCTCAGCAAACCGCGCTCCAGAATTTTGACTTAGCTAAGTGCTACCACTCTGTGTGTGTTCTCCAACTTACGCCAGGCCTTCCTTTAATACTTTTCTCGTTGAACAATCAACGACCGTGATCTAATCTCTAATCGACAGCTAAGATTAGAAAATACCTGATCCACGTCACTTAGAACATTCTCACCCGCATGTTTAAATTAATTCTCTTTAATTATTTAATTTCCCTAAGTTAGACTTAGGGTCTTCATTAAAATAATTAATTATTGGAATAACTTCGACTCTGGGTGGAATTTCTCCAGACGATTTCTGGGTCTTGGAGATCTCATGTGTTCTAGCCCCTCCACAAAGTTTCAGAGCTAGAGCACATCCGATGCTACCCAAAATCTCAACATTTAAGAAACTCTTCCACGACCTACCTCCCTGCAATCTTGATGCCCTAGAACGAGATCTCATTCCTTACTTTGATGGCTTCTTTGTTGGAAATACTGAGAGGAGGGTGAATCAATATTTTTTTTCAATTGTTAAGTTTTTATAGTTAGATTCTTCACAATTAAAAACAAAGAGGTGTATAATAATAATATTGTTAAGGATTAATAAGAACTTCAATCCTTTTCTTTTAAATAATTGAGTACGATATATGTATGAGGGCACCAACCCTTTAATGAATCAGGTAACAACCTGTTGCCAAGCACCAACTTGGACTTTGATGAGGCTTTGACATCTAGGGCTTCGACCCTATCCTTTCCGAGGCGCTAGCCTTGTATTTAGGGGAACCTACCTTAAGGACACCAGTCCTTTTTATCTTCTTTTGATATGAAATGAGAATGATACTTATTTTTCCACAGAAAAAATCGAACCTTCTATTAAAAAGAGGGTTACATAGCATATGCCTTGCATTCCTTTCCCTTTTCCAGGAAATAAAACTACGCTGCTGTGTGATTTTTGTTTTTTTCAAAACAAGAAAACCCAACAGCTCTGTCCAAATAAGACTGAGAGCAACAAAAAAACCGAAATCTGGAATAAGCAACCCCCGGCTTCCATTAAGGAAAAACACCGAAACAGGATTGCTCACCTCCACAAACTGTCCACAAACCAGCTAGTAAAGACTGTGCTGGCTGAAAGTGTTGTTTTTAAACAAAAAATACATCATCTCAGGCCTCCAACAAAGGGAAAACAGCACTGAAAATTTTACAGTTTTACCTTCTAATAATTTTTCACAAGTTGCTTTTTTTGTTTTTTTTCAAAAACATATACAAACTGGACTTTAAACTGGAAAGTATGAACATTAAATAAACAGTAAAGAGAAAACGAGCTGTTGGCAGCTCACGAAACTAATCAAAAACAGGGGGAGGGAGTCTCCTAGTTCTCCCTTCAGCTACTTCCTCTACTGACCATTGGTCCAAAACCTGCTCAATGCCTTTTTTAGAAAGGCTGTCTGCTTCTGCATTTCTTTCCCTGTAGATGTGAGATAAAGTTAGGTCGGAAAAAACACTTTTAAGACGAATAATTTCAGACAGCAAAGGAAGTAAAAGAAAATTTCTGCAATGATGTGATCCATTAGCCCACTTGATTGTATTCAGAGAATCCCCAAATATTTGCACCTCCCTCACATTGCGCTGCAGTAACCAGCACAGCAGTAAATGTAGTGTTTTGAGCTCAGCGTAGTTATTTGACCCAGTACCCAGACCGACAGAGGCTTTGAGCTTAAGTCCTGTGGGATAATTAATCACCAAACCTGCTCCACAAATGTTGTTTGCGTCTGAGGCTCCATCGAAATAAGCCCACGGAATAGACCCTTTTATTTCTTCTACCTGCACCGGTCTTTCACTTTTAGTATTTGAAGGCTGTGGAATGCTTTCAAAAATGGCTACTCCTTCGACTGCTAGTCTGTCAATAGGGAAGAGAGAGTCTTTGAAAATTTGGTGGTTCCTGGCAAGCCATACTCCCCATACAACCAGCAGAGGCAAACTTTTGACTTTGTCATTTGGGGCCTGCTGCCACCAATTGTTCCAGGCTTCGGCTATGTCCTCCCCTCCCCAACAGAGGGGGACCTTTGTGAGTCTTAACATTTCATTCCCGAGACTTTTAGAGAAAGGACAGGCAAGGAAAAGATGCTGGGATGTTTCCTCACTCTCCTTACATAGGGAGCACCAGCCGGGGCCAATCTTCCCCCTTTTTTGGAGTGCATCCCATGTAGGTACTTTTCTTTGTAGAACACACCAGAAGAACAACCTGGTCTTTGCTGGCCCTTTCAGCTTCCACAAAGACTTTGCCCACCAGATTGGTTCCCCCCACCCCTTTTGTAACATAAGCCATTCATATCCCATCTTGGGGGAGTAGAGACCTGTTTGGGCATACACCCACCGCAATTCATCTGACTCATTTGTAATACGGATGTGGGATTGCAACAGTCCTGTGCGAAAGGTCCCCCACTCATCATGCCACCTCTCTTCTAGTGCCAAATCAGTCGCTGTGAGCCACTCCTGTCTCCAGATAGAAGAATTTGCGCTATCAGCAATTTGGCTGAGTGAGAAAAAACCTCTGGAGTTTAAAAGTTCAAGCAGGCCTCTTGAGAGAGCGAAAGAGTCCGTGCAGCCCACCCACGGGTCCCTTCCTAGCCTTATTGAAACCCCATCTCCTACTCTCCAAGCCAATCCTTTTTCAATAATCTGGACTGCTGCCACCAAAGCTTTCCATACCACCGAGGAATTCCTTGTAGATTTTGAGGGCTGTCTTATCCATTCAAGGGGCGAGGCTGGGTCAATGTACTTCCTCCTAGTCACTGCGGTCCATAAGTTATCAGAAACAATCAGCCTCCACGCGAGTTTTGCTGCTAAAGACTGAGCGAAAGGGAACAAATCTTTTATCCCCCACCCTCCCCATTTTTTCGGGCGGGCAATTTTCTCCCAAGCAACCCAGGGAGCAACATGATCCTTCTTCTGACCAGCCCATAAGAATCTGCTGCAGATTTTCTTTATTTTCAATAGGATACATTTAGGCACCCAAATAAGGCTAGCCCAGTACACTGGGATGGCTAAAATCACCGATTTTATCAGCACAAGCCTGCCTGCCCTTGACAACCATTTAAAACTCCAGTGATTTATTCTGTCCTCAATTTTCGCCAACAGCCAATTCCAGTCTTGAACCCTGTAGGAGTGAGGTTTCAGCTTAAAGCCAAGGTATTTGAACAGATCCGAAAAAGACTTTAGATCAAAAGAGAGAATCTCCTTTACTCTATTTGCTTCAATGGGAGAGAGCCCTGCAATTGTAACAGAAGATTTCTGATCATTTATGGCCAGTCCCGTAGCTTTCAGGAAGAGGTCAAGAAGCCTTTTTAAACAGCAGCAGTCCTCCCGGCTCCCATTACTAAAAATAAGAATGTCATCAACAAAGAGGAGATGTGTCACCCACAGGTTCATGCCTACTTCTATTCCTTTCAGTTCACCCTGTCTCTTCGCCTCTTTGATCAGTAAGCTAAGTCCTTCAGCTGCTAGCAGAAAGAGGAGGGGGGAGAGAGGGCAGCCCTGGCGAAGCCCCCTCTGCGGTTTAAAAAAATCCGATGCAGCACCATTTATCAGAACTGCAATCGAGGTAGAGGTGACACACGCCATGATCCACCTTACAAAATCATGCCTGAACCCCAGGTGAGTTAAAAGAAGCCTTAGATATATCCAGCTGATTCTATCATAAGCCTTTGAGAGGTCAATTTTTATGATAGCCCCTTTTTTCCGGCTTCTTTTTAGACTGTGAAGGGTTTCCTGAGCCACTCCCACGGCCTCATGAATTTGTCGCCCATCCAAGAACCCAAACTTTTCCTCAGATATGCTTTTAGAGAGGAAAGGTTTCAGCCTGGAAGCAATTATCTTAGCAATAACCTTGTATAAACAGGTGCAGAGAGAGATAGGCCGAAAATCATTGAAAGATGAAGGTTGGTCCGACTTTGGAATGAGAGTCAGGAATGTGGCATTAAAGGGCTGATAGACCAAGCCTGAGACCCTTGATTCTTCCACCACCGCTGTCAGGTCAGCTCCCAAAAATTCAAAAAAGTGTAGGAAAAATTCCACAGTCCAGCCATCAGGGCCTGGACTTTTCTCTTTTTGCATCGATTTGAGGTTTGCTTCCACCTCCTCCTTGGACACCGGAGCCATCAAAAGGTCATTTCCTTCATCTTCAATGTACCTTGGGAAAAACTGGGCTACTCTTATGACTTCTGCAATTGAAACTTCTGCATTGGCCTTAAAGAGGTTTTTGAAAAAATCAACTCCGAGGGAGGCAAGCTCTTCGAAAGACTGTGCCTTTTCCCCATTTGCTTTAGGCAGTTCCCATATGGTGTTTGTATTTTTCCTCCCTTTAGCGTAGTTTTGAAAAAACTTTGTGTTGTCATCCCCCGCCTGAAGCCATATGGCTCTGCTTTTCAAACGCCAGCTCTCCTCCTTATCTTGCAGTAACTTCCTTCTGGCTGCCTCCAAAGCCCGAATTCTATCACGGGATTCCATTGTGGCATATCCCCTCCCATCCGGGGCTTCCAGGAGCTCAAGTTCAGAGTTTATGGCCCTTAGTTTTTCATCTGCTAGGGATGCCTTGTGGGAAGCCCAGATTTTTGTTTCAGTTTTCAAAGCCTTCAGATTATCCATAAAAGCCTTACTTCGACTTAAAACCCCCTCCTCCCTTATTTCATCCCTCCTCTAAGTGGAATGTACCAAGGAAACGAAGGAATCGTCAGACAGCCAAGAAGCATTGAATTTGAAAGGGGTCCCTGGTTTTTTGAGAGTTCCTTTTGCCTCCAGTAGAATCAGGAAGTGGTCGGACAGGCCCCCATCCCCCACCCAATGTCGAAAAATGGAAAGTTTCTCAGAAAGGGCTTCTCCCAAGAGAATGCGGTCCAATTTCTTCCCAACCCAGTCAGTTCCGACCCTTTTGTTTCGCCAGGTAGGCCTAACCTTGATAGGAGAGAGGTCTATCAAATGGGATGAGGCAATCTGAGAGATAAAAAAATCAGTTAAAGGATCCGGTCTGGCATTTGCTCCCCATGATTCCAGAACCCCAAGGGAGAAATTTAGATCGCCTCCAATGATCAAGTTAGGGTGAGCCAGAAAAGACTTTTTGAAGAAAGAGGACCAAAATCGCTCCCTTTCCTGGCAGGGCCCGTAGACGTTCATGAGCAGTAAGGGAAAACAGAATTCCTTGGAGTAAAGCTCCACCGCCAATGAGTGTTCAAAACCCCAGGAGGTAATTTCTTTAAAATTTCCAACTCTATATCCCGTGACCAAGCCACCAGATCGACCATCGGCGTCTAAGGCCCGAAAGAGCCAACCAGGCAACAATTTTAAAAGGAGAGCTATGATTTCTTCTCCATTACCAAGAGTTTCTTGCAACATAAGGATATCCGGATTATATTGACTGACTAAACTCCTGAAAGCTAGTTTTTTGGGTTGACTAGCTAACCCTCTACAATTGAAAGAAAGCAGGATCATTTCAACGATACAGAGGGTGGCTTTGCTGCTCTAAGCACCCCAGTCAAAGATTTTTGCTTCCCATCAACTATATCAATGATTGCCTTCTGCTTGGCCTTAGACAAATTAGATTTCCTACCTCTGGATTTTCTAGGCCCTATAGGCACTAGGTCCTGCTCAAGACCTCCAGGAGCAGTCTCTTTCCCATTACGAAAAGACAAAGATCGCAAATTATAGGGAGGAGCAGTCAGAGGAGGGGCAGGGTCCAGGTTAGAGCAGGGATGACTAGAGGCAGACAGGGAGGGCAGGGGATCTCCAGAGGGCGAGGGAACCGTGACCACAAGACTATCAATCGATTGAGGATTCAAATTTAAACAAGAAAACTCCTTTTGGAGACGCCCAGAAGAACCAGACAACATAATAGCAGAGACAT
Source organism: Pinus albicaulis (assembly GCA_034641835.2). Taxonomy (NCBI): domain Eukaryota; kingdom Viridiplantae; phylum Streptophyta; class Pinopsida; order Pinales; family Pinaceae; genus Pinus; species Pinus albicaulis. Next base: position 137,289 of record JAXQQM020093297.1, on the reverse strand, counting down.
TTTCCATATATGAAAAACATAAAGAAGAGGGGAGGAAATTTGGCATACCCGTCTGTGGCTCCGCCACAAACTCAACAGTCGAGGTAACCTGTGAGGCTGCCTGTGCATGAAGCTGCTCGTGAGGCTCCACCGCTAGCCCAGCAGTCGTAGGAATGTGAGGGGCAGTCCGCACAAAAGGTTGCTCAATGGACCGGGCAGGGATGAACTGCTGCAAGGGGGCTTCAGACATCACCTCCTCCGACCCATCCTTTGCCTCCTCCTCCATTGGTTCATAAGAGGGATCCGAACCAGAGTTTGATACAGGAGCAACCACCGACTTTCGGGCCATCTTGAGAGGATTCCTTCGACGGCGATAGCCCAAAGGGCATTCTTTGGCCAGATGCCCATAAGTATGGCAGCGATGACAATGAAAAGGCAAGTTTTCATAGTCCAGTTTTTGCACGAACTCCAGCTCCCTGTACCTTAAGTTCATTGCCTCTGCAAGCCCCTCCCGAGGGTTTAAACTGACCAAAATCCTCGCCACACTCATATCATCTGAATGCTCAAACGAATGATCGAAATCCAAAAACTTCCCCAGGGTATCTCCAATGGACTTAAACACAGAATCAAACCAAAATTGGAGGGGTAAGCCTGGCAGTTTTACCCATACTGGAGACTCATTCAGCCTCTCAGTCTGAGCATCAAACAAAGGCGTCCATCGCTGAAGAAGGAGTGGCCGCTTACCGAAACTCCAATTCCTCTCAAGCACCCAGTTTACATGGTCTTTATGAGCAAAAAGCATGGTGAACCATCCTCTCTCCAGTACTTTGATCTCCACGGGCTGCCCTGGTGCATGTTCCCATTCCGAAAGAACCCATCTCTGGATGTAATCTGCCGAAAACTTTCGGCCTCGCACTCTGCCTGTAACCCTTGTCTCTGAGGCTGCCATTGCCTCTTCGACTCGAATGTCCACTCCAACAATGCAGCAAGGCTGGGGCTCCTTCTTTTTTATGGGGCCCTGCTTCTTTCGTTTCCCCCCCACCTTGATGACCAGAACCGCACCTTCTCCAGAATCAGAGTGGTGTCGGTCTACGGGCGTCCCTGCCCCTGCCGGATCTTGTGCCTTCTCTTTTTCCCTTTCACCTCCAGAAGCTGGCTCCTTTTGCAAACCCTCCTTCAACCCCTTTTCCGGCAAATTCGGCTCCTTTGGGAGCTCTCCTCCGTCGCCCAGAACACCGACCGGGGGGTCAGTCAGAGGTAGAGCCCAGCTCTTCGTCGTCGAGGGCCCAATGTCAATTTTGGGGCTTGGATTCAAGCTTGACCTTTGAAATGGGACCCTGGTTTCACTTTCAAGACCCCATGGGGGAAATACTTCGGAGACAGGCCTTTTCTCCCTCTTGTCCTTTACTAATCCAGGCGCTTTCGAACCATGTAAGCCGCAATTGGCTACCACGTCCACAAGCCCTCCAGATAGAGGCGGAAAACTTGTGAAATCGGAGAAATCTGGCCCCGAGTTTGAGAAAAAAGACCCGGTTACTTCTGCAACATTCTCCACAGTGCTTTCACCTACAGAAAGAACCCCCTGAGAGGGAAACCCAGCACAGTCGCCCTTTTTTGGCTTTGCCCTTTCGGGAAGAGCAGATCTGAGAGAAGAAACTGTCGCCCCAGGATCGAAAGATTTCACCTCTTGCTTCGAAAATCTCAGAGGGAAGAAACGTTCCAGGTTTTGGACCGATACATCATGGCCCCAAACAGTTAACAGGTCCTCAGGTGCCGGCTCCAGATCAACCAATTCGCTTTCAAGACCCATACCTGCAAATAAAAACAGAAACCCTAGCCCGTCGCCCAGGAGCTAGAAACCCGTGACTTCTCCGGTCCGGTGGAAAACAACTAACGGAAAGGAAAAAACGCTAACAGACAAAGGTTGAAAACAAAACCTATCCCGGTAACTCCACAAGGTAAAACTGCACGGAATAAAGCTGTAAGGTGGGCGAAACCCTGACGGAAAGGGACCCCTGTCCCATCATCCATCCGTGTGGCAGCGTTACCCTGCCAGCATGCAGACCCACACCATGGCCCGAAGCCAGAGCTGAACTGTACCTTTTGGATGTTATCGATCCTTTTATCAGAATGATACTTACTTGAATGTCGTTGACATATTTCTTCATTGTTCAATCAACTGCAAAAAAACTTATTCTTGTCCTCACACGATCTTTACCATGCTCTGTCCACCATTTGATTTTACTGCACTGTGCAGGTTGTTTAATCACTGTAACAAGGTCCAAGATTACTATAAAGGATTACTCGTTTTAATCCGTGCCACAATGTGAGATTTTGTCATTATATAGGTGCTGCTACAAAGTCCGAGAGCTGTCTTTTTAAAGTCTACAACTTTTCTGTAGGTGAAACTGAGCTCTCCACAAATCTGAACTTGTTGTTTGATCGAGCCACTGTGTAATGTCACAGTCCGAATAGAAGGTTGTTGTTGGCAAACAAAAACGAGCTCCACAGAATCTGCTGTTTGACCGAGCCACTGTGTTATATCCTAGTCGAAGTATACCCAGTTTGCTGAAGGTATTACTACAGTCGGAAATGCATATTCCCTTGTCTGAAATTTACAGTCCGAGCTCCTCCTGAGGGTAGGTTTGAACTATATTATCACAGATCTTTTTATATAGCACCCTGCCCTCGCTGCAATGATAGCGTATCAATTCGAGAATGATAAAAACTTGTATAGATATTCCCCAATCAACTGTTTTACAACCCTTACTTCGGTGCCCTAGTTTACAAGGAGTAAACTGTAACTTGCATTTTCCTTGCGCAACTTTTGATCCTTTTTGGAGCCCCTTTTCTTCCTTCTGTTCACGAGTTACGAACAATGGTAATTGCTGTGTTTCTTCACCGAAAATGATAATAAAAAATGAAGTTCGAATAGGTGCATATATAGTGGTTATGTTTTAGAAATCTGAAGGGGCACGTTTATGGAAAGAGGCCGACATGTAAAATAGGAATAGGTCGGTTGGAGTTTATGTTATAGATATATATTTTCAAAAATCAATTTCTCTTTAACTACTAGGCGTTTGAAGGCATGTGAGGGCTCGTTGGAAAGAGGAAATTGTCCTCTTTCAGATGGTATAAGACTCATTCATAAAGATCGACTTTATGATGGTGAAAAACTTTCTTTATTGTGACAGACCTTGAAATGATATAGGCATATGATGATTAGAGTAGTTTGGCTTTGTTAAAGGGATCATCTAGTGTGGTGGTAGTGTAGGCTTCATTAAGAGAGCTCAACAAGTTTATTTCCATTAATGACAATTTATCAATGATAATTATTGACCAACAATGTCCCCCTCTGTCATTGATGGAAATATTCTAACATTTTCTACCCCCTTGACATCAATGGCAAAGTGGGGTCCTCAAGCAGTCCCCCTATCAAGTTGCTCCCTTTGTTATGCAACTCTACCTTTCATGCTTCTCCCCCGACATGTTGCTTGTTTCAATGTGATGCAAGAGCAATGACCCCCATCTTTTGGTGAAGATACTCAAATGCTTCTCGTGGAAGGGGTTTTGTAAAGATATTTGCAATTTGCTCTTTTGTATTGACGTATTCCAACTTGATATTTTGTTCAGCAACTTCTTCACAGAGAAAGTGGTATTTGATTGGAATATATTTGGTCTTTGAGTGCATCACAGGATTCTTTGAAAGACTGATGGCACTAGTGTTGTCACAAAAAATAGTAATTGGTTGCTTAGTTTTTATGTTGACATCCTTCAAGGCTTCCTTCATCCATAGAATTTGTGTACAACAATCAGCAGTTGCTATATATTCGGCTTCCTGTAGAAATAGATATAAAGGATTGCTTTTTGCTAAGCCAAGATACAAGACAATCTCCCATAAAGAATGCATTTCCACTGGTACTTTTTCGATCATCCACGTTTCCGACCCATTCAGCATTAGAGTAAGCTGTCACAATAAGAGTTGAACTCTTAGGATACCAAAGACCGAAATCAACCGTTCCTTTAAGATATTTGAGAATTCTCCTCACAACTACTAGATGGGATTGTTTAAGACTTGATTGAAATTTTGCTACCATTCCTATTGCTTGCATAATATCTGGTCTTGTAGCAGTTAAGTATAGGAGAGCTCCAATTATTGACCTGTAAAGAGTTGCATCTATGAGAGGGGTATCATTATCTTTACTTAATTTACAATCTGTGGTCATCGGTGTGCTCATTGGTGCACAATCTTCCATCCCATATCTTTGGAGCATGTTTTTAAGATATTTTGCTTGAGATATAAACATGCCTGCAGAGGTTTGAGATATTTGTAGCCTAAGAAAGTAAGACAGCTCATCAATCATTGACATTTCAAATATTTTGGACATATTTAGAGCAAATTCATGGCTCATCTCGTCATCATTGCTAACAAAGATTAGATAATCAACATATACAAGAGTGATCAAAAGTATTTCCTTGTCCATCTTCATGTAGAGATTGCTACGTGCTACTCCCTTTTTGAAACCTTCTTGTTGTAGATAGTGATCCAACTTTGCATACCATGCTCTAGGGGCTTGTTTTAATCCATACAAGGCCTTTTTTAGCTTGCATACAAAGTCCTTCCCTTTGGCAAGATCAAATCCTTCTGGTTGCTCCATGTAAACTTCTTCCTTGAGATCTCGATTCATGAATGCTGATTTTACATCCATTTGATAAACCTTGAATCTTTTTGAGCAAGTAAATGCGAAAAACATTCTTATGGCTTCCAATCGAGCTAATGGTGCAAAGGTTTTTTTCGAAGTCAATTCCTTCAATTTGCGAGTATTCCTTGCAAACAAGTATTCTGATGATTTGTCCATCCTCATTCATCTTGTTTTTGAATACCAATTTTGTTCCAGTTATATTTTTATCTTTTGGGCAAGGTACTAGCTCCTAGGTCTCATTTTTTTCGATTTGAGACATATCTTCCTCCATGGCCTTTATCCTATAGGGATCTTTACTTGCTTGAGAAAAAATTTCAGGTTCTATTAAAGATAATAGAGCAACATCATCTTTTCTTGGAGTGTTTGTCATCCTTCTTCGAGTTTGAATTCCTTCATCTATATTCTCGATAACCTGTTCTTCCGGATGATGTTTTTGAATGAATTTGATCTTAGAAGGAGTTTGTGAAGGTTCACTTTGAGGTTCTCCATCCTCCTCTTCTTTTTCAGGTTCTTCTTCACTTTCTTCAAGGAAAGGCTCAACTTCATGATCTTCAATTGTCTTTTTCGGAAGACCTTCATCAATCTTCACATCAATGCTTTCCACTATTTTCCGCAGACGATTATTGTAACATTTGTAAGCTTTGCTCCTTGTGGATTATCCAAGAAATCTTCCTTCGTCAACCCTGGAATCAAATTTCCCTGGTGAGTCATCATTTATTTTTATGAAGCATTTGCTTCCAAAAATCCTGAAATATTTTACTGAAGCAGGTCTTCCTTTCCATAATTCATAAGGAGTCTTTTCATTATTTGGTCTTAGTTGAGTTTGATTTAAGGTATAAACTGCTGTCCCAACTGCTTCTCTCCAAAATTTTGGTTGCAAATCAGCTGCTAGTAGCATTGTCCTTGCCATTTCTTGAATAGTTCGGTTCCTTCTTTCAACTACTCCATTTTGCTTGGGTGTCCTAGTAGCAGAGAGTTCTCTTTCGATTCCACGCTTTTTATAGAATTCATCAAATTCTTTTGAGGTGAATTCTCCTCCTCTATCCGTTCTAAGACATTTAATCTTGGAATCTTTCTCATTTTCAATTAGAGCTTTAAGATTCTTAAAACATTCAAATGCTTCGGATTTATATTTTATGAAATATACCCACATCATTCTAGTATAGTCATCAACAAATAGAGCAAAGTACCTTTCACCTTGAAGAGCTGGGGTTCTAGTTGGCCCACATAAATATGCATGAATGATTTCCAGAGGTTTTGATGTTGAGAACTCCTTAGTTTTGTGCCTAGTTCTGGTTTGCTTTCCATGCTGGCATGGCCCACATACAACTTGATTTGGCTTGAACATTTTTGGAATGTCCCTCACTGTATTAATTTTGCTGATGTTGACCAGGTTATCAAAACTTGTATGCTCCAATTGCTTATGCCATAACCAACTTTCATTTGTTTGACTTAAGTAACATTTATCTTCTTGGATTTTGCTGAGAATGTACACATTATCTGGTGTTCTTACTACTTTTGCCACAAGTTCTCTTGAGGATGAGTCTCTTATTTCACACTTTTTAGTACTAAAGACAACATTATGTCCTTGGTCACAAATTTGGCTAACACTTAAGAGATTGTGTTTGACCCCTTCTACCAGCAAAGTATTTTGAGCTTTTCCTTGTCCATTGACAAGGGTACCAGTTCCTTTTCCAGTGATTTTAGCGGATCCACTTCCAAAGGATACATTTCCATTTTTCTTGTTCAATGAGACAAACTTCTTTTGGTCACCTGTCATATGTCTTGAGCATCCACTATCCATGAACCAATGATTTTCTTCACTATGAGCACATAGAGCTAGGCCACATTTATCTGTTTCGAGATTTACGCTTTTAGCTTCCTCTCCTTTGAGAGGGCAATTTTGTTCATTCTGATCATAATTATTAGATAATGAGCAAGACGGATCAAACTTAGCCAAACGATCAAAGGAATTGTAAATTTTTATTTGTCCTTGCTCTTTATGACCACGTGGTTTGTTTGTTTGATCTTTCAATCTTGGTGCTTCATTCTTATGAGCTTGATGCCCAAAGTTTTTACAATAGTAACAATACCCAAGAAAAATAGTTTGGTACCTATTGTAATAGCCATAGCTTGAACCAACATTCTTCCTTGGAGTTGCTCTTTCTTCAATTCTTGGTTTTGAGATGGGCCTTTGTTCCTAACGAGATTACTTTTCTTCTTTTGGATGGCAAGAGAGTATGTCGGCATAACTCCTTGCATTATTCTTTGTATTGGATGATTCTCCTTTGAAACCAATTCCAGATTTGTCATGTTGAGGTTTTTGAGTATTAAGAATGTTATCAAGTGCTTGAGAGCTTTGCCAACTCCTTTTGACTTGCTCCATTTCCTTTCTTAGAGATATTATTTCAGCTTCACGTTTTTCACAGATATCATCCTTCTCTTTTAGCTTATTGTTCAAGAAGTCTTTCCTTCTTTTTGCTTCCTCTTTTTCTACTTTGAGAGAAATTATCTTCTTTCGTAGATCCTCATTTTCTTCAATGGCACTCATTAGTAATTTATCCATGTTTCCTTCATCTTCCAGTTCTGAATCATCATCATTTGTAAATGCCATGAATAACACTTCTTTGCTTCCAACATAGTTACTTTCCTCATCTGATTCATCATCAATTTCTTTGTGATGACGCATATTGCTAGTTGATTTCTTTTTGATGACCACAAATTCATCTTCATCAGACTCATCTTGTTTGGAAAATAAGTTCTTCTTATTAAACCCTTTCTTTTTGTACATCATCCTTTTAGAGTCCTCTTCATCATCACTATCATGTTTATGAGGACATTTTGCAGTGTAATGACCTATTCTTCCACATTTGAAACAAATCAGAGGGTACTTACTACTTACCTTTTAGCATAGAACCCTTCTTAAATCTTCATACAAATTGAGCTAATTCGGTTTCAACATCAGATTCATCGCTGCTTCTATTCCATCCTTTTCCTCTTTTTGTTGATTTTGAGGCTTTGAATGCTGCTTCTTTGAAATTTGGACTTCCTTTCCTCATCTCATAGGCAATGAGAATTCCATGAAGTTCATCCATCTTGAGAGTATCTAGGTCCTTCATTTCTTCTATGGCACTTACTTTGGAGTCAAATCTGTCAGGAAGCGATCTCAGGATTTTTTGAACAATAGTGCTTTCTTCAATATTTTCTCCTAGCCCTTTAAGATAGTTAACCACTTTAGCTACTCGGAGGAAGTATGATGCAATATCTTCTTCATCATCCATTTTCAGACTCTCGAATTTTCTTCTATAGGTTTGAAGCTTTGCTTTCTTAACTTTGGAGTCCCCATCATACAGGGAAACCAACTTATCCCATACTTCTTTGGTTGAGTCAGAATTCATGATTTTCGTGAATTCGGAATCAGTAATTCCACTAGTGATGGATTTAAAGCTTTGGCATTAGCAATGTAGGCTTTTCTTTCTTCTAGATCAGTTGGAAGACCAGAGGGAGCTTTGTACCCATCCAAAACAGAGTGCCATACTTCAGGACCAAAAGACATTAGATAGTAGGACATCCTCTTTTTCCAAAAATGAAAATTTGTTCCATCAAAGATAGGCAACTTCCCTGTTGCTTCTATGTTCTTCATTGTTCCTAAGAATCCTTCTTCCAGCTGTCAGGCTGATAATGAAGAAGCTGGCTCTGATACCATTTGTTGGAAATATTGAGAGGGGGGTGAATCAGTATTTCTTTTCAATTGTTAATTTTTTCCAGTTAGATTCTTCACAATTAAAAACAGAGAGGTGTACAATAATAATATTATTAAGGATTAATAAGAACTTCAATCCTTTTTCAAATAATTGAGTACAATAGATGTATGAGGGCACCAACCCTTTAATGAATCAGACACCAACCTGTTGCCAAGCACCAACTTGGACTTTGATGAGGCTCTGACCTCTAGGGCTTCGACCCTATCCTCTCCAAGGCACCAACCTTGTATTTAGGGGGCACCTACCCCAAGGAAACCAATCCTTTTTATCTTCTTTTGATATGAAATGAAAATGATACTTACTTGAATGTCCTTGACATACTTCTTCATTGTTCAATCAGCTCCAAAAAAAACTTATTCGTCTTCACACGATCTTTACCATGCTCTGTCCACCATTTGATTTTACTACACTGTGCAAGTTGTTTAATCACTCACAGTAACATGGTCCAAGATTACTATAAAGGATTACTGCCTTTAATCCGTGCCACAATGGGAGATTTTGTCACTGTACAGGTGTCGTTACAAAGTTCGAGAGTTGTCTTTTTAAAGTCTACAACTTTTCTGTAGGTGAAACTAAGCTCCACAAATCTGAACTTGTTGTTTGATCGAGCCACTGTGTAATGTCACAGTCCGAATAGAAGGTTGTTGTTGGCAAACAAAAACAAGCTCCACAGAATCTGTTGTTTGACCAAGCCATTGTGTTATATCCTAGTACGAAGTATACCCAGTTTGCTAAAGGTATTACTACAGTCCGAAATGCATAGTCCCTTGTCTGAAATTTACAGTCTAAGCTCCTCCTGAGGGTAGGTCTGAACTATATTATCACAGATCTTTTTCTGTAGCACCCTACCCTCACTTTAATGATAGCATATGAATTCGAGAATGATAAAAACGTGTATAGATATTCCCTAATCCACTGTTTTACAACCCTTACTTCGGTGCCCTAGTTTACAAGGAGTAAATTGTAACTCGCATTTTTCTTGAACAACTTTTGATCCTTTTCAGAGCCCTTTTTCTTCCTTTTGTTCACGAGTTGTGAACAATGGTAATTGTTGTGTTGCTTCACCGAAAAGGATGATCAAAAATGAAGTCCGAACAAGTGCATATATAGTGGTTATGTTTTCGAAATCTGAAGGGGCACGTTTATGGAAAGAGGCCGACATACAAAATAGGAATAGGTCGGTTGGAGTTTATGTTATGGGTATATAACTTCAAAAATCAATTTCTCTTTAACTACTAGGCGTTTGAAGGCATGTGAGGGCTCGTTGGAAAGAGGAAACTGTCCTCTTTCAAATGGTATACGACTCCTTCATAAAGATTGACTTTATGATGGTGAAAAACTTTATTTATTGTGACAGACCTTGAAATGATATAGGCATATGATGATTAGAGCAGTTTGGCTTTGTTAAAGGGATCATCTGGTGTGGTGATAGTGTAGGCTTCATTAGGAGAGCTCAACAAGTTTATTTCCATTAATGACAATTTATCAATGATAATATTGACCAACAAGCTTTTCACGTTGTAATGACCTTCTTCCTTGCTACTATGTATGTCATTGAACTTATTCAAGAGAGTGAGATCAATGACATAGGCTAGCACTGCCTCTCCTCCGCATTGATCTCAATCCTTTCAATGACCCTTTTCTTTGATGTCCAAATACATCTTTTACGCACTATCTATACACCTTTTCTGCACTGTATTATAGACCTTCTTCTATGCTGTGGTAGCCTTTGACCTCCCTGAAATATGCGAAGGGTATTATACTAAAAAAAAGGATATAATGAAGCCTTCCTTCTTCACTGTATTCCTCCTCTTGTTCGCACCAAGACGCAGACTCAAATCTGCACTGGGATCTTAGACTTATCTGAACTCTTGATGACCAAATAAGGCCGCAATTCAGTTTATTTATAGGGACTATCTCCCTCTTCCTGGGCCGATATGATATCTTGTTGTTGGGTCGACTTAACAAGGAGTGTCTTCAACATATTTGGGCTGACTTCTTCCAACATCTTCTATAGCATTTTGACAAGGTCTTGAGGCATACATTTACATCAATAATTTTGTCTTTACAAGTGTAACAACACTTCATATACATGACTCTAAATTATACATTTATGACTAGATAACAAACCCCTAAAGACATCAAGAAGAAGTCTTTGACCTATAATAAAAACTACTTTCTCATGAAACCCATGAGGCAAGCATTTACAAAATACATTTTATTATCTTTGTTTTCTTCATTACATAAATTCACAATGACTGGAATTTTTATGAAGACCAAACCTAGTTACTTTCCAACAATTTGTGTCTCAAGCTAGAACTGATTTTTGGATAATGTAACTCTGTAAAGTTGATGTAAAGCTATTGTCCCGATGGGAACGTTTTGATAATCAAAATAAAAGAATTTGGGATGCAATTCATCGTGTCTATGTTTCATTGATTTTTGGTATATGTTGGATATGAGCATTCCTATATTGTGCTTTAAATTTTTATTAAATCGTTATTTCACTTTATATGATAGGAACATTCTATTGATAAGTTTTGGCCTTATCTTAGGTGATACAATTCATTGTTGTTCTAGCGATCTATTCTTGAGAAATATAGTGTTTGCAGGGTTCCCCAACCCTTGGGCTCCAAGTTCACAAACTGTGGGCACAGGCTAATTGTGTTTGGATCTTGAATATTTTTTATTGTTTTCTAACATCACTAAGGCTGTGATTTGGCATTAGTCTTTCAAAATATATTTGGCCATTGTCAAAATCTACAAAAAATTTATTCTCAAATTTTTTTAAGCATTGCACACATGTATATTTTGTAAATATAATTCTGTATAATAGATTTTTTGTAAATTATATTATTTTCTAACACTTGTTTACAGCTAGGGTTTGCGGTTTTGAGAATTTTTGAATTTTTGTATATATTAGGGTTTTGGGTATTTGTAAATTCATTTGTGCAGGTGAGATCAAAGGAAAATTATTGGATTAGAGCTAGATCTAGGACCTTGAGAGTAAGATCTAGCCTCTACAAATTTTTGCAGGGCCAACAATTGAAAAATATGCAATATAATTGAAGATCTTAAGCAAATTTAATTTCTGGCTAGGGTTTGTAAATTTTTAAGGGCCTAAAGGCCTAGCGTCCTCCGCCAGGCCAACCATCCAGCTCCCAAGGCCCCAATGTTAGCCTATTTCGGCCTCCTTAGGCTTGGCCTTGGCCTCCAGGCCACTCGGTCTGCCCTCTTTCCCTTTGCCGTGAGCTTTTAAGGCCATTTTTGGCCTGCAGGCAAGCCCTAGAGGCCTCAACCTCTCTCCTTATCCCTCCGCTTAGCCTTCTTGCCCTTCGTCTAGCCCTTTCTCCCCTCTGGGCCTCCTCCACAGCCTCTCCTTTGCCTTCGCTTCCCTCTCCTTTTGAGGTCGTAACCTCTTTTGGCTTGCGGCACAATGTTGCGCGATCCTTCCCCACCCAAGGATCCAAGGTCGGAACCGCGTCTCGTACCAATCCTTAGGCGATCCTTTGACGGAACCATGGATCCGAAAATAAGATCCGCGGTTTCGCTGTTTTGAGGCGATTCCTGGAAATCTAGAACCACACAAGCCAGATTCGAGGTTCTGGATTCCTGATCCGCGAATCCAGAAAAGGATCCGTTGGGGATCCATGGAGGTTTGGACACTTATCCACGCAGATCGCCAGTGGATCCAAAGGGAGATGGGCGGTTCCACGGGGTTCTAAATTTTTATAAAATTTTTTCTTTGACTTAAGTTGGGATGGGGCTTCCTGGACACTCCCAAGGTGCTCCCTTGATGCTCCTTAGATGCTTCCTAGATGCCTCGTCATGGTAATGTTAAATTTTTAAAGTAAAAGAGACATTCTCCTTTATTTTTCATTTTCATTCTTTTACTTAAATTTTTAACATTACCATGAAATGACTCAGGATGTTTAAGAGTGGTTCCAGCCCCATCGGGCTTCATATGGAGAAAATAGAATTTCATATCCTATTCAAAATTCAACAGACTTAATAGTTTTAAGGAATTCAAGAGCAATGAGATTGTGGCTTTTCATTAGATTATATCATGTATGAGGGTATGTGATTGGCATTTAATCAAGAGAACCAAGCCCTCTATGTGCTCATGTACCCTAATGTTGGTGGTGTTAATTGTTGAACTCCTTTGTCATGGCCTTAGCAAAAAATTACCTTTCAATCAAGTCAAAATCATCGATCAAGCATGTTAAGATTTTTCCACCATATTTTAAGGCTTGGATTAGGAAGTTTAATTAAAATTGGGAAATGTTGACTAATATCCCTGGGCAATCGAGATAGAGGCAAAGGCGAGACAAGAGGAGAAAAATCTAGATTCTAGATGGTTAATGCTCGAATAATTAACCACTGATGTACAATGGATGCCATACCTATCTTGATTTGTATACAAATATGCATGGTTTCATATCTTCTACAACTAGTTTGGTATTTTGGATGTTTTTTTAATATAAATGCAAATATATATATATATATATAGTAGATGGTTCAGAGACGCTTCGCTTCCTAGAGTTTTGGGAAATGATGCTTCCGCGTATCCGCTTCCAAAAAACGTCCCCGCTTCGTGCAACATTGTTGCAACAACGTCTTGAGGCTCCTTCTAAGGTGCCACAGCTTTTAGGGCCTCAAAACCCTAGGCTGCAGCTCCTTTAGGGCCTCTCGGCCCCTCCTAAGCCCAACGACAACCTTCCTAGCTAAGAAACCGGATTCGTTCCCCAAGGCCTTCGAATCCTGAATCCGGCGAATCGGATACAATTCTCTAGGATTCGTACCAGATTCTTGGGATTCGGCCGTTTCCGTATAGGGTACAATGAATCTCGACCGTATCCTGTACGGATACGGCCGAATCCCGTACAGCCGGATTCTCCATTTCAAAAAGTGCGATTTTTGGTTATAAAAAACCAAATTTGACTCATTCTTTCTTACTGTTTTGTGATTGTGAAGTGAGCAAGGAGCAAGGGTTTGCAAGAAGAAAGGGTTAGCAAGGAGAAAGGGAGTTCTTTCGAAGAGATTCGAGCATTCGGTAAGTGCACTGTCCCTCTATATTTTGCATTTAGTTTGCTGTTAATGTTTGCATGTGCATATGTTTTATATATGGGTCTGGAAAACAGTGTTGAGTTGGCATTGGCCAACTTGGATCTCAATGTGCCAGTGCTAGAGCTTGTCACATTTAATGATAGAGTAGAGGCGTCATCCTCCACACCAGCAGATGCAGAGATGATAGAGGAGGAGGATGCATCAGAGCCAGACGAGAGCAGTGGTGAGCATGATGATCGGGATGACGACAGTCATGCTGATTATGATGATGAGGATTGATGACTCATTGACTTTGACTCATTGAGGCTTCAGGCTTGTAGTCTTGTAGACTATAGTTTTTTTGTATTTTCTATTTCTATTTGCCATTGGTAGTGTACTTATGTAACACATTTTGATTCCGATGACTTAATGAGAAAACTACAATGTCTTACTATCTTGTCTTTCTGAGTAAATTTGACAATTGTATGATGTATCAATGTATCAAATTTCAATGTATCATGTATGAGTATCTAAGATCTTAAATCTATGTTTGAATTAATGAATTTGTATGAATTTGTGTAAAAAATATCTTATTTTTAATATATATATATATATTTTTAAATAAAATAATATATAACGTATCGTATCTCGGAAATGTCCTGTTCCGGGGTCACCATATTCCGAATCCGATTCTCGAATCCCCGTATCCCTGTACCAGGGGACTTAGCTTCCTAGGCTTGTCGTGAGGTCATTTTCGGCCTCTTGACCTTAGCCGCAGGCCTACAAGGCCTCTTTCCTTTGCCTCTTGCCTCTTTCTTACCCTTCTCTTGACCCTCATTTGCCCTCTTTTATCTCTGAAATTTTTTGAAGCTAATTCATTAGTGGGTTTTGCAGAGAAATTGGCAAAAAATTTGTGTTTTCAGGCGGCATACTCATTGGGAAAAGTTTGGTGAAGTTGGGTTAATTTCTTCTAGGCCTAGAGGCCAAGAGTTTGATCTCTAAACCCTATCTTCTTTCAGTGTTTACTACAACTCTCTGAATACATTCATAACAATGATTCAATTCAATTTAAAAGCTCTAAAAATCACATAAATGCACTAAGAAATTGATGGTATAAATTGGCAAGTCATTTTGTAAATTGGGCATTGTTTCTTGAGCATAAATCTAACTAATTTATTGACTGAAATATCTCTGCATAACAAGTGTGATCAGATTTGATAGTTAGTGAAGCGAACTTTGCGAATTTTTCGCCTGGCTGATAAAATCACCAACTTTTTTCAGCGAGTTTTTTTATTTTTGAAAAATCGTGAAAACATCACGATTTTTATGAAAAAATTGTGTTTCGACGAGTAAAAATCGTTGGTCCGTGAAACAACGACCCAATAAGTTGCAAATTCTATTTTTTTGGTCATTTTTGCAGACAGAGGGAAAGAAAGACAGCTCAGGAGGAGGAGAAGTCATCTTCATGGGCAAGAGAGGAGAAAATTTGGACCAAGTTTCTTCAACAAAGCGTGGTTTCCATGATGGGCATCAAATTTGACCCTTTTCTTTGTTTTTTTCTTGTTTTTCCATGGGTTTCTATGACCCATGTATTTTCGATGATTTTTGTTTTCATTTGGTTTTTTTTTCTGGTTGCATTGAGCGGAGAGAATTTATTTTATTCAAAAATGCATAAATTTCAAAAATGCATAAATTTGGTTGTTATATTTATTTTTTTCATTTCTTCGTGTGCCCCTAGTTTCTTTCCATTATTTTTGCTTGGCTTTGAATGTGTATTTTTTGCCATTATTGTGGCATTGATTTGAGGGTTTTTTTTTATGAAAAATTCAAAATGTTGTATGTAAAATTGTAAATTTTATTTTTATTTTTTAACTTGCAATTCTTCTTGTGCCCTAGGTTCAAATTTCAAATTTCAAACTTCATCTTACAGTAAAACTCAAGAGTTCAACAAATTTACAAACATGCCAAAGAAATTGGACCCTATGTGGGAATTTGGTGAACCTGATGGGGGGTTTGACAAATCAAATTTGACTTGCAAGTTATGTGGGCACCACATGACAGGGAGGGTATACAGATTGAAGTATCACTTTTCACAAGTTCTTAGACATGAGGTAGGGCCTTGCACAAATACCAATCTAGAAATCATTCGAAGAACTCTCAAATCATTGGAAGGAATAGAAACAACTAAACTTACCAAGGCAACTCTGAGGAGTCAAATAGGAGGGGGTGGAGTGTTAGGATTTGGAGGTGACCGTGAGAGTGGTAGTGGTTTTTCACCATCAACATCTTCTACACCCAACCCCGTAGCTGCCTCATCATATGTTGTTCCTAGAACCACATCTAGTGCACAACCATCTGTCTCCTCAATTATTAAAAAAAGGGAGAAGGAAAAAGTTGACAAGCTGTTGGGTAAGCTTTTTCTTTGGAGTGATATTCCTTTCACTCTTGCTAAGAACAATCCCTTTTACCAGGCTGCAGTTGATGCTATTGTTGTTGTTGGCCTAGGGTACAAAGCCTCTTCATATGATGACTATAGAGGGCACATTCTTCAAAATGAAAAGGTAGACTGCACTAAGAGATTGGATGAGTTAAGGGCATCATGGGCAGTCACAGGATGCAATGTGATGTCAAATGGTTAGACTGATCAAAATAGTAGAACCCTTATTAACTTCTAGGTCAGTTGTCCCAAGATGACAATGTTTATGAAATCTGTTGATGCATCCACACATTTCAAAGATGCACGATTATTATGTGATTTATTAGATGTGTTCATTCTGGAGGTGGGTCCACAACATGTTGTCCAAGTCATAATGGACAGTGCTGCAAATTATGTTGCTATTGGCAAGATGCTTATGGAGAGACATCCTAGCATATTTTCGACACCTTGTGCTGCACACTGCATTGATTTGATGGTGGAGGACATAGGAAGAATTCCTTTTGTCAAAGATATTGTTGAATCATCAAAGAACAATCCAAAATTTATATATAATCATGCATCTGGGCTTCATTTGATGAGAACATTCACCAGCAACAAGGAGTTGGTGCGCCCTACCATTATACGTTTTGCCACCAGTTTCATATCTCTTCAATCCCTCCTGAATTCTATGTGGGATGTGAAGAGAATGTTTCTTTCAAAGGAGTGGCGTGCTTTGACATATAACCGCAAAGTAGAGGGAGAGGCGATATGCAGGTTAGTTCTGGGTGGGAGTGCAGGAGGTGTTCAACATTACTGAACTTTTGGTGAAGGTTCTTAGATTAGTTGATGGAGAGAAGCCTGCAATGGGCTACTTGTATGAGGCCATGGATAGACTGTAATATCCCAAATAGGAAATAGACAGCAATACAAGCATACGACAATATAGAAAATGCCGGAAATAGAACATAAAGCAAATACACATAAAAATGCCGGAAATGCTAAGCCATTTTATTAATCTGAGAATATAATGAGATACAATGGATAATCAGAATAAATGCACCTATCCTTGCTCAAGGCAAGTGAAGAACCCTCTCGGAAAAACAGGAAATACATTTGCTACAAGCGCATCCAGTGGCCCAGAGCTGCAAGTAAACTCTGTTCTTTGAAATGAACTGAAGCTAGGGGCTGATCCCCTTGCCGGAATGAGCTGAAAATCGGCAGACCACCTGAACTCACCACCCCGGACAAAACCCAGAAACCATATACAAAATGGACCACCTCCGAAAATCACCCCAGAAAACCCTCCTCCTAGAAAAACGCTGTCCCTCCAAGCCCAACGCAGACACCAACTGAAATAGACTAAAATGGGGCCACAACTCCTCAGGAAACTCACCAAATGATAAACGCTGAACCTCCACACCGGAATAGGCCTGAATCTCCTGCAGAAATCTCTACCACTAAACAGCTCCAACTCAAACTGCGTCCTCCCTCCAAGGACTGCGCAGTCACGCAATGAAGCTCAGCTCCTCAGCAAAACTCCCAAAAAAACACCTGCAAATCTCCTGCTAAAGACTGAAGAAAAACCTTGCCCGAGCAGGCACTCGAAGTCCCCCGGGGCCAAGGGTGAGATCTCCGACCGGAGACACTCAGTCGCACTAAACAGTGCTACAGACCGACTAAAAAGCCAGCGTGCTCAAGTAGACAGAAGTCTAGCTCAATATCATCAACAATATCAATAATGCCCAAATGAGGAGGCTCCTCCACCTTTTATAGCGTTGGTTTCCCTCCAAAACCAACGTCCTCTCTCTCATTGGCTCCTCCACGTGGTGTGTGGCCCCCCCTTGGCTCCCCCTTAAGTTACAACGTTGCATCTACTAGGGAAACACTTTATTTTATTTAAGTGAGTTAGACCCCTTTTCTCACTTTTATTTATTAATAAACTATAGTCGGCAAAACTATACAAAAATCAAATATTCCAATTAGCGGTGCTAATTAGGAATATTACAGTCTCCCCCGGCAAAATGTTGCTTGTCCTCAAGCAACTGAAGTGATGGATGCTGTAAAATCTGCTCGCTCTCCCAAGTGGCATCCTCATCCGGCAAAAATTGTTTGTCCTCAAGCAACGCTTGAACAAGCCTACTCTCTAGCTGATGCTCCCCACCGATACTGCAAAATGTGCCTGGGTCCCACTGAACCCTCTTGGTCTCCTACATCACCCTGATACGAAGGGATATCTCAATGCCAGGATCCCAAACTAGCCTCTCACAGTACCAGTCAACCAATAATCCCCCCGGATCCCATCGCCACCATGGCCAATAATCGCCCAAGTCCCACGGCTCGGACCGTGCACTGCCTCTGGCTATGACTAATGCTCTAAGAGGTGAAGACCACCAATAAGCATCAATGCTCCTGGGCTCCTGATGCGTTGTACCTGTAGCTACATATGCTACCCCTCCAACTGCATACCAACTCATCACCTCTCTCCAATCCAAGTCATGACTCGATCCCATGCTAATCCTGCTCTCCTGAAATTGGGAAGGAGTCCTGAAGTAACGACAACTGGTGCCCTCCTGCCGACTGGGATCTGTAACATCTACTATGTCCAAGGGCCCCTGCTCCACTGTGCTCCCTACGAAGAATACCGTACCATCAAGAGGGTACCAACTCATGATCTCTCGCCAGTCCATCTTGGAGGAAGCATCTGATGTAGCAACAACAACTGCATGTGGAACATGCCTGGAAGGTTGCCGCCAACCCGTAATCATCTCCCACTGCCAAACTATCACATCTACCTCCAACATCTCCAGAGGATATGGATCTGGAGCTGCTGTCACGGTACTCGGTGTCTGTGCATCTGACTGCTCCACCTCAAAGGATGACCCCGATGCTAGCCACATATCCATCATAGGCTCAATGTGGGCACCCATCTGGACCTCACCCAAGGAAATGTCATGCCTGATGTCCATAGTATCCTCCTCTGCTGACTCAGGCTCCATCATGTGCTGCTCTAGCTGAAGCGCCACAAGTGACTCATCACCCAGAGTATCTCCTATATAGTCCCCTGACTGCTCACCCTGCACACTGTAATACGGCTGCAATCTACTGTCATCATACCTGCATGACTGCTCTTGCTCCACAGAAGCAACCTCAACTGATCCTATGGACTCATATGAAAGAGAGTCCTCACCCTGGCATACAGAAGGAATGCCCTCCTGTTCTACCCCCGCCACCTCATCTGCATTGAATATGCCATCCACCCTCTTGATGAAGTGTCGATACAATGTCTGGAGTCCAGACGCATGCTGGGATGCTACCTCTGCTGAACCCAATATCCTCTGCTCATGCATGATCTCAACATGCCCTGAGGGAAAAATGATGCATGTCTCCCTCATGACCTGCTCCCCAAGCGTAGGCTCAACAATGACTAATGTGCCACCACTGCAGAGGATCATCTCATCCCCTAAACTGTGGCTGTCAACTAGCGTACTGACCCAGTGCCACTGCTGAGAAGTCTCTCGCCTAGTGTGCTGAGGGCCGTCCAAATATCTTGGGTGTGCCTCACGGACCCTGCTGCTCATGCCCAAAGTGCCAAAGGACAACAACAAAATCAGTTGTGCCCATGAGTGATGTAGAAGAGTGTCGGATGTGTGAGTCCCCACAGATACCATCAAGTATCGCTTCTCTGTCTCCTCATCGATCCTGGGTGAAATACCCCCAAAGGTAAGCCCAGTGTCCCTGTCTGTGAGTCTCCCTGGATGTAATACTCTAAGACCCTGCTGTGCCGCGCCGTACGCCCTCGCAAGCCACCGGTCATCCATGTACTCCTCAACATGCCACTGCACACTAAGGCATACCCCTGAATACCGCTGGATACCCCATGCTACTGCTGTACCACCCTGTACCGTCTCGTGCCCTGACTGTGTCCAGGAATCTGTCACTCCCCGCGTGCTCTCAATGTGATGTAGGGCACTCCTACTCCACCATGCAGTCCCACACACTACGGTACACCACCATGTAGCTCCATGTCCCCCGGTAGTCCACTGATCACTGCTAGAGGCTCCCACACATCCATGGATGTGATGTCCTAGAGTTGTGCCTCTACATATCGGACTACCACCAATCGGTATCGTCATGTCCACCGTCGCATCACTATACCCGCCGACAAATGGATCATCACTGCAAATCCTCCTCGAGGGGTCCGAGAAGTGAATCTCCCTATGGATCAGTAGGGTTACCACCACTGCTCGGCTCCGCTGCGTCCTCTGTGCCCCACACAAAGGTGAAGAATCCTTGGCCCCATACAAGGCGCCATCTGGTGGCCTGCCAATGCCACCTCCTCCGACAAGCTCCTGCCAAGGTGTGCTGACCACCCCGTGATCCCATGTATGAGTGTCATGCCAAGACAACCTAGGGAGTCTGCCCATAAACTGGTTGGCCACTGGAGCTGACCGAAACTGCACATGCTCTACTACTAGGCCAACTGTACTCTCCAAGGCATAGTCAGCTGACCTGCCTGGGAAACGGTAGGTGATCCCACCTAGATCCCAATGCCAATCTGGGGTTCCTGTATTCCCCATGCATAGAAAATCTTGCTGAGCTACACTCGGATCCATCACTATCTCCATAGCCCTCTCCATCGAGTACCAACTCAAAATCTCTCACCATCCAACCTCAACATGTGGATGCTGTACCCTGTGCAACTCTGATCGTCTCATACCGCTATCCAAGTCAACAGATGAGATCTGACTAGGTGGATCTGCCTCTCTCTCTCCAACGGGAAGAGATGACCCAACAACACTGCTAATCCCATCCATGCATGCCTGAAGGGGAATGATCTGACACTCCAACGTGCCCTATGATTGTACCATCAGGGAATCCAGTCGTTCCCCAATGCGGACCAAGTTGGCCGCCGAGTTGGCACAAGTCACTCTCATACCCTCAAGCTCCTGGTCGTGCAACAAAATGGCCTCCTGTACTGATGTGGCCTTCCCTCTCAAAACTCGAAGGTCCATCCGAAGCTGATGATACCGCTGTATGCGACCATCATCCAATACCTCTGTACCTGCTAGTGCCTCATCGAAGGTGGATATATCTCCTAATGCCTCACCCATCTGTCGTGTGCTGCTACCACCTGAAGACTCGGACACGACTCCGGTCATCACCTCAATGGATGGCTCTACTGAGGTAGGCTCTACCTTCTCCACTACGATATCAACCGACACGGTCAAGGAGGTCTCTAATGATGGTGAGTCCTGTGTCACACTAGGTGTATCCTCGAACTCCCTGCAATCTTGTGTGTCCTCATCCTCCAAGTGCGAGGTAACCATTTTAATGGTTTTCCTCTCCGATACTCGGTCAAGCTGGAAAGAGGTATCCAACTTCTCCACCCAAGCTTTCTCTGAGCACCTGGATGACCCGTCAAATGTCGGTAGATGGAATCTGCCCACTGCGCGCTGCAAGCCCCCGTCATGTGAGTGCCTATTCCCGCTGTGAGAGTTGCGGGGTCTGCTACCCCGCCGGAGCTGGACAAAGTCTCTGAACGAGAGAGCCTCCATGAACTCCTGCCCGTATGCCTAGTACTCTGCAAAATAGTCACCCATGTGGCCCGGCTCCGGCTCTCGCTGTGCTCCTGCCCCTATGTCTTCATCCAGAAAAGTGGGCATGGTAGGACGTGTGGGTGTATGTGATGCCATATGTTGAGTGGCATCATGCTCCGGCAAATGGTGGGATGTGCCTGATCCCTCACCAATCTGAAAACTAACCTCCAACGTAGTGAGTTTCTGTGACATCACCTGCATGTGTTGGAGGAGCACCTCTATAAATCTCCTCTCATCATCATCACCTGCCATCGGCTCTTTCTGCTATGTGTCTATAGGCTCCTCAGAAACTGCACGGCTGCTGCAAAACCATACTGTTGCTTAACTTCGACCTCCGATTTACCCACTGAAAACTACTCAGAAAATTCCAGGAATTTGGGAAGGTGATCCTTGCCCAAAACCCAGAAAAACCCAGAAAACGTTTCTTCTAATTCCAACCTTCAAAATTTGACCCTTTATATTTTGGCCCTTTTTCCAATTTCGTTTTTGGTACTGCAACTGCTGTTGCTCTCCAAAATTCCAGCAAACCTCTGTATGATCTCTTTCCCAATGTCATAGACCACAGGCTGAGCCAGAATTATGCTTTGATACCACTGTAATATCCCCAATAGGAAATAGACAGCAATACACAGCAATACAAGCATACAACTATATAGGGAAAATGCCGGAAATAGAATATGGAGCAAGTACACATAAAAATGCCGGAAATGCTAAGCCATTTTATTAATCTGAGAATATAATGAGATACAATGGATAATCAGAATAAATGCACCTATCCTTGCTCAAGGCAAGTGAAGAACCCTCTCAGAAAAACAGGGAATGGCTGCTACAAGAAACTGCATCCCAGCTGCTGAAAGAAACTGCCGTAAACTGCTGCTGCTGGAATGAACTGAAGCTAGGGGCTGATCCCCTTGCCGAAATGAGCTGAAAATCGGCAAACCACCTGAACTCACCACCCCGGACAAAACCTAGAAACCATATACAAAACGGACCACCTCCGAAAATCACCCCGGGGAAACCTCCTCCACAAACGCTATCCCTCCGGGACCAGTAACGGACACCAGCGAAATGGTAGAAATGGGGCCACAACTCCTCGGGAAACTCACCAAATGAGCCATGGCAGACCTTTGCAGGAAGGGCACAGGATCTCTGCCAATCTCTACCCTTTGAACAACTCCAACAAGCGCGTCCTCCCTCCCGGGGCCGCGCGGTCACCCCGGTGAAGCTCGGCTCCTCGGCCAAAACTCCCCAGAACAAAACACCTGCAAATCTCCTGGCAAGACTAAAGAAAAACCTTTAACCGACGGGCACTCCGTCCAGGGCCCCGAGGGTGAGATCTCACGGCCAGGAACACTCGGTCGCAACGATCTTTGTGATGAGGCTAAACGACCAACGTGCTCAAGTAGACAGAAGTCTAGCTCAATATCATCAACAATATCAATAATGCCCAAATGAGGAGGAGGCCATGGATAGGGCCAAAGAAGCCATTTGGAGCTACTATGAAGATAAGGGGGATGAGTGGTTTGAGAAACAACTTCTTGTATGGGAAGTGATTGATGAGCGATGGAACAACACACTCCATCGTCCCATTCATGCTGTAGGGATCTTCCTAAACCCCGAATTTGCTTACTCTCGTGGTTTATTATTTAATGTTGAGGTCATGGATGGCTTTTTCACTATTGTTCAGAAGATGGTACCATCTCCAACACAATGTGCAGATATCTCCAAAGAAATGGAGATATACAGAATGACAGGTGGCACATTGAGCTTTGACATGGATGTCCAGGATATGAATACTAAAACGCCAGGTAAGATTTAGTTTGTTTCAAAATTTATTGTTTCAATTCATTGTTTCTTCAAGTTCATAACTTCATACTTTGCTTCAACTTTCAATTTTCAAATTTTCATTGTTTTAAAATTTTTCTTATGTTTATAACTTTAGAAGTTTATCTTATTTGTTGTAGATGCATGGTGGAGGAGCTATTTTGATAGATTATCAAATCTCCAAAGGCTTGCCATTAGAATACTTAGCCAAACATGTAGCTCTTCAGGATGCGAGCACAACTAGAGTGTATTTGAAAAAATACACACCAAAAAGCGCAACAAGTTAAAAACTTAAAATATTTCAGTTGATTTTTTGATTCATTAAATAATTTTTTTTTTTATAATTATTAATTTACTATTTATAATATATATTATATAATTTATTAATTTATGACCCTTGTACATGTTAGAGTCCCAACGCCTCAATGACATGGTCTACGTCCACTACAATCTTAGTTTGTGGGTAGGACAACTTGAGAGGACACCTGATATGGAGGCCATCTCTTTAGATGTGATTGACACCACTACTACATGGAGGGTTGAGGCTAAGAGGCCTATCATGGAGTCAGCCCCTGATTGGATAGAGCAAGATGTAGTGGAGGGGGAGGAGGAGGAGGAGGAGCAACAGGAGGAGGAGCAGGAGGAGGAGGTGACACCACCTATCCCTGTCACCGGTAGAGGACGTGGTCTACCTCCTTTAGCTCTTGGTGCTTAAGCTTTTGGTGCTTCAGCTTCTAGAGCACAACAAAGTCCATTGCCAGCCCCACCAACTTCTTCATCTAGAGGGAAATCTGTTACATTTTCTCGCAAGAGGGGCTAAGGAAATCAACAGTATTAGTTATTTGGTGTATTCCTTTGTATATGACATTATAACTCATGATATGAGATACATTATTATATTTTTTGTTGATATTTTATCGCTGAGTTGGGACTTAGGACTTAGTATTCAGGACATGATTCACTGTTATGTGTGATGTAGCACTAGACATGATATTACATCTTATATATTAGTTTTTTTTCATATTTATGTGTCAATGCAATTGTTTTATGTTGTGGATGCTTTAGATACTAAAAAAAATGGAAAAAAATGAATATTTCTGTATGTGCCGATTTTTTCCCTGCGCCGATTTAATCTCGATCACGACGTTCGCAACATTGGTATACGCTGGTATATAAGGGCATGAGAAAACTTATGAGAAGCAAGCCAAGTTTATTGAAGAGAAGAACAACAAGGAAAGTCGACTACTGAAGGAGGGTTGATCAGTAATTAGTAGCCTTGGTGAGGGCTGGCAGCAATAGTATAAGTTCTAGGTAGGTCAGTTGAGACTATTGGGAGGTAGGTCGAGACCTACACAAACTAATAAAGGGTTGTCCTAAGGTTATATGGAGCAGTCTGAGGAGAGATCAATGGGCTACAAGATTACTATTGCAGAAGTGGTAGATTAGGGCTACTAGAAGGAAAGAAGTCTCTAACAACAGAAGGAGTTGTGCTACAACAAGTTACAACATGTGAACTAAAGTCTATGGGATAAAGGAGCAACCTAGGTAAGTCGATATCTTATTGATTATTTTTGTAGGTAGAGGACAACCATTTGTATTTTGTATTGGGTAGATGAGGGTCTAAAATATTAGACCTCAACCATAGTTGTATACTAGTTTGTATCAGGGTTTCTGAAGGTCCATGATCCTTGGTATGGGAGCCCTAATGTTTTCTTATTGATGAACTAATGGGAAACGTGTTTTGGGCCAATATTCTTGTGTTCTGTTATTATTTTCATTGTTGTTAATTTGTTATGCTGTGCTAAAGTGCTAGTTAACCTCAGTCATAGATCAGATCTAGTACCTATGAAAAATTAAAAGGGTTTAGAGCTAATTTGAAGGGACAATTGAATCAGAGTGTGCACATGAAGCAGCTTAAGAGGGAGCCGTGAAACTACTAGATATGGAGCAGAAGGTTCAACAGAGAAGGTGCTTTGGCATGGATTAGATAGCTTTGTGTGAATGGCAGGTTGATTGTGAGATTGTATTCTTGTTGGGTTGCAAAGTTGCACATCCAGTAGTGGAGACGTGCACATGGGTTTTTTGACCTAGGAGGATGAAGACTCATGCAAAGTTGAGTTGTGGTAGTCTAGAGTGTCTTTGGGCCAATATTCTTGTGTACAATTATTGATTTCATGGTTGTTAATTTGTTCCACTGTTCTTAAGTGCTAGGTAAAGGTTCCTAGCGTGTTTATGTGCTAACATCAATCATAGACTAGATTTAGTGCCAATGAAAAATTAACATGGTATCAAAGCTACTTTGAAGGGACAACTGAATCAGTGTGCATATGAAGCAGCTTAAGAGGGAGCTATGAAGCTACTAAATATGGAGCAGAAGGTTTAACACAGAAGGTTCTTTGGCATGGACAAGATAGCTTTGTGTGAATGGCAGGTTGGCCATGAGATTGTATTTTAGTTGGGTTGCATATCCGACAGTGGAGCCATGTGCACATGAGGTATTTGACTTAGGAGGATGATGACTCATGCGGAGTTGAGTTGTAGTGGTCTAGAGTGGCTTAGACCCAATGTTCAACCGCAATTTGGGATCAACTTTGGAAGGACACAAGTTTAGAGGGAGACTGCAAAGGAATGCCAACTGCCCAATCAAAGTTTGAATCTCTAGGTTCAATAGAAAGAGTGGAGTTTTTAGCACATGCAAGGACAACCACGAACCATGTGAGAACTCTCATGGAGGTGCAAGGAAAATTCATGTTGCATGCAATGAAAATCATGCACTATGCAAGATAATGCTTGGCCAAGTATGGAAGAAGACGTGGCAAATGCGAGGAAAATCATGGCCATAAAAGGGTGTTGAAAATTGACAACTCAGGGATGAATTTCCTTAAATAAAAATTCATTTCTGACAATTCTGGAGTGACTTTCTAAAATTGGAGTGTCATGTCTAGCATCTCAATCATGACTTTCTAAAAATAGTAAATCACCTTGCATCAATTGCTAATCAAGTATAGATGTTGGAAAATCACTTAATTTATCATTAATCAACAACCATCAACAACCATGATTAGTTTCCCACATTTAATGAGCTCTTGGGAAAGTGTAGTTATCAATGTTATCGGAACTGAACTGGTCATCAAACCGGAAAACCTTGTGGACTGGGAACCGATCGAAGCCAGACCGGAACTGGAAAAAAACCGGAAAAAAACCGATTTACCAAAAACACATAAAATATTAATATTTTAAAGAAAAAACAAATATATTCATGTGCATCCATATGAATCCAAACCATTTATACACAAATATGCAAAAGTTCTTATTTATATAGCAAGTAATAGTGCATACAACCAAAATAGCACTTAGTGCAAAACATCGTTGAACCAAAAATGTTACAAACATCAAGAAGCAGGCTCTAAAAGGCCTTAATAGTCCAAAATAACATCATAGATCATAGTATTATACTACAACCTACAATACTACAAGCTACAAATACAACAAATCAATGATCAAATCATCAATTATCATCAGAATCATCATCCCGATCATCCTCTTTATCCTCATCTGAAGAATGAGTAGCATCCAAGTCTACAATGGGATTATGGCTTGATTCCCATGGCCCTTGATTTACCCTCTAAAATTTTGGAGAAAATCAACTATGTAGCAACTCCAACAAAATAAAAAAAATCTTCCACCAATTGCAAAAACCATTGAAGAAAACTCAAAGATTTTGAGAAAAAAAATATTTGAAGTATCTTGAAAATCTGCCAACCCAACAACTCTGCAAGACTCCAATTAGCTCTTCAAATCTGCATAAAACCCCCGTTAGAACAACCCTACAAAAAAATCTCTGAATTCTCCTCACCGAACTCGGCTCAAGAATTGCAAGAGACTTGAATGAATTGTGTGAGTGAAATAGAGGGGGTGGGTAGTGTTAGTAACTACCAAGTAGCTTAGTCTTTCAAGTAGCTTTAAGGGGGGGGCTAGGGTAGTGTTAGTAACTAGGAAAAATAATAATTAAAAAAAAAATAAAAAATTTAAAAAAATAAGATTTTTTTTTAAAAATGCCTAGGCTTGTGAACCGGTGGAACCGGTCTCTGAACCGGTCCGAACCGGACCAGTACGGAACCGGTTGGTTCGGTGACGGTATTGGTCGGTTCCGTACTGAACCGGTCATTTCCGGTTTGGAGGACCGGTTCAGACCAGTTTTGCCTCTAAATCGGTCGGAGCGACCAGTTTTTCAGAACCGGTTCGGTTCCGATAACACTGGTAGTTATGAAGAGGCCAAAATGATTTTTAGAGGAAGTATTCTTAAGCATGAAGAGGGAGAACCTATTGCCTTTGTTGTCTAAGACAAGAAGCAAAAAGGAAAAGAGGTCATCACTTTTCAAGAAAGGATGCTTCTTGATCCAATAGTAAGTAGACATGATAGTAATTTTGCAGATAGTAATTAAGGTGTTGCATGTGTTTAATAGTTTTGGTTTTGGTACTTGTTGATGCATGTAAAAGTAAAGGGTAGTGATATTTCTGTTTATGCATCTGCAAGAAAGTATTGCTTTGAAAAGAAGTATAATGCATAGAATATTATGAAAGAATCACTGATAGAAATTGAATACTAGAAAAAATTGAAAAATTTGTGATCTAACTAGAAAACGTTGTGGGGCCGATGGACATCGAATTTTTAAAGTATGTTTTTGGGTTTTTTGTCATTTTTTTTGCAAACAGAGGACAAGGGTGAGAGCTAAGGAGGAGGAGAACTCATTTACAAAGGAAATAGAGGAGAAAAGTGAAGGAATTTAGCATCCCAAGCAAAAACAATTCGAGTTTGGACCAAGTTTCTCCAGCAAAGCATGGTTTTCAAGGATGGACATCAAATTTGGCCCTATTTTTTTTGTTTTTTTCTTGTTTTTCCTTGGGTTTCAGTCACTTATATATTTTCCATGATTTTTGTTTGAATTTGAGTGTGTTTTTTTATCATTTTTGTTGCATTTAGTGGAGATGTTTTTTTAGGTAAAAAAATCAAATTTGATTGTTTGTTTTATTAGTTTAAATTCTTCTTGTGCCCAAGTTTTTTTCAATGATTTTTGTTTGGGTTTGATTGTATTTTTTTACCATTATTGTTGGATTGAGTTGAGGTTTTTTTTTGGTTAAAAATTCAAAATGTTGTCTGTTAAATTTTAATTTCATTTGTTTAACTTGCAATTTTTCTTGTGCCCTAGGTTCAAACTTCAATCTTACATTAAAACTCGAGTTCAACAAAATTATAAACATGCCAAGGAAATTGGACCCTATGTGGGAATTTGGTGAGCCTGATGTGAAAATTCTACTGCAGTATCATGGTTTATTTCTCCTACTCGCTTTAAATTATTACAAGTTATTTCTAGAAATTAGATTCAGAAAATATAGAAATAAACACAACTACAGTCTACCCATGCAGATCATTTACTGAATACTACACTCATTTAACAAAGTGACATATGGATTTTTGGGCATAAGTCCCCAAAAAAACCCAAAGCGGGAAAATCGGTGCAGTAGATATGAGGGTTTATTTTATTAAGTAGATTCTAAGTACAGTAAATCTGGGTTCCAGATCTGGAAAACCCAACAGAGAATAAAAGAAATCTGTAGCTAACCTGATGTTCTAAAACCAAATATCTGACTGATCCACACCCTCAAACGGGATTTACAAGACTCAGCCCGAATCTGGCCCTAGAAACCCTGACGCTGCCCCCGAAGCCCCGACATCAGCCTTGCTAGCCTCAAAGTGTCACTGCGCTACCCAAAGAGGGACTGCATAACCCCTGAGAGGGTGACATAGGCCTTATGCTGGCCCTGGAGACCCTCTGTGTAATTTCTGAAGCCATTTGGAGCCTTGGCGCTGTCCTGCGCAGCACTTGCGTAGCGGCAGCGCAGCAACTGCGTAGCTACTGTTGCCGCCCTCTCCTTGTCTACGCTGTCTTTTTTTGTTGCTCCTTTGCCTCTTACTGACTCTTGGCTCTGGGATCAGATCATCCCCTCAGCTAATACTACCTCTTGCTGTAGAAAATTCTTCCAGAAATTCTTAGCAAACCCTGCCCTAGAATTCCAGATCTATTTCTCATCTCTGCAATTGTGTGTGTGTCTCCAACTGACCCTCAAGCCTTTCTCTTATACTTTTTCGTTGAACGCTTCAACGACCGAGATTAAAACACTCATCAACGGCTGAGATTAAAAGACTACTTGATTTGTGCTTTTTAGAACATTTCAGCACATGTGTTAATTAATTCACTTTAATTATTTAATTTTCCCAAGTTTAGACTTAGGAAATCCCTTAAAATAATTAATTATTTGAATAACTTGAACACCAGTTGAAATTTCACAAAACACTTTCTGTGTTTTTGAGTTCAAGTGTGTCTTAGCCCCGCCACAAAATTTCAGGGCTAGAGCACACCCGATGCTACACCAACCATACAAAATATCAACACCTAATGGGGCGTTTGGCAGATCAAATTTGACCTGCAAGTTATGTGGACACTATATGATAGGGGGAGTATACCGATTGAAGTACCACCTTGCACAAATTCCTGGACTTGAAGTGGGGCTTTGCACAAAAACATATCCCAAAATCATCCGTAGAGCCCTCAATTCATTGGAAGAAATAAAGACAACCAAACTGAACAAGGAAACTTTGAAGAGTTAAATGGTAGGGGGTGGAGTGGTGGGACTAGAAGGTGACCATGAGAGTGGTATTGGTTTTTCTTAAACACTAGTTTCTATAATCAACCCCACAACTTCCGCATCTTTTTTTGTTCCTAGAACCACACTTAGTGCACAACCATCTATCACATCATCTCTGAAAAAAAGGGAGAAGGAAGACGCTGACAAACTATTTGGCTGGTGTTTTCTTTGGAGTGATGTTCCTTTCAGCATTTTCAGGAACAATCCATTTTTACAATGCATGATTGATTCTATTGCTATTGTTGGCCCAGGGTATGAAGCCCCCCTTCCTATGATGACTTTAGAGGGTGTATTCTTCAGAATGAAAAGGCCAAATGCACTAAGAGATTGGAAAAGTTTAGGGGTTCATGGGCATAGACATGATGCAATGTGATGTCAGATGGTTGGATCGATCAAAAGGGTAGAAACCTTATTAACTTCTTGGTTAATTGTCCCAAGGGACAATGTTTATGAAATCCGTTGATGCATCTACACATATCAAAGATGCACAGTTATTATGTGATTTGTTGGATGTGTTCATTTAGGAGGTGGGTCCACAACATGTTGTCCAAGTCATAACAGACAATGCTGCAAATCATGTTGCTGCTGGTAGGATGTTTATGCAGTGGCATCCTTACTTATTTTGGACATCTTTTGCTGCATACTACATTGACATGATGTTGGAGGACATGGAAAACTCCTTTTGTCAAGGATATTGTTGAATCATAAAAAACATTACAAAATTTATATATAATCATGCATATGTGCTTCATTTGATGAGAACATTCACCAACAAGAAGGAGTTGGTGCACCCTGCCATTACACGGTTTGCCACTAACTTCATATCTCTTCAATCCCTTTTGAATTATGTGGGGGATGTGAAGATAATGTTTCTTTCAGAGGAGTGACATGCTTTGTTATATCGCCACAAAACAGAGGGAGAGGCTATATGTATAGGTTAGTTTCATACCGGGAAAACTTCTGGGAGGGAGTGCAGGAGGTGTGTAGCATTATTGAACCTTTGGTAAAGGTTCTTCCATTAGTTGATGGAGACAAGATCACAATGGGTTACTTATATGAGGCCATGGATAGGGTCAAAGAATCCATTCATAACTATTATGATGATAAGGGGGATGAGGGGTTTGAGAAACAACAACTCATATGGGTAGTGATTGATGGGCGATGGAACAATACACTCCATCGTTCCATTCATGCTACAAGGATCTACCTGAACCCCACATTTTTTGACTCTTATGATTTCATATTTGATGCTGAGGTCATGGATGGGTTCTTCACTCGTGTTCAGAAGATGGTGTCATCTCCAACATAACCTACAAAAATCCCCAAAGAAATGTAGATATATAGGATGGCAGGTGGCACATTTAGTTTTGACATGGCTATCCATGATAGGAAAACCAAAATGGCAGGTAAGCTTTAGTTTGTTTCAATTTTCAATTTTGATTATCTCTTCAAACTTTCAAAGTTCATACTTTGCTTCAACTTTCAAATTTCAATTTTTTCTTATCCTTCTCTTATTTGTTGTAGATGCGTGGTGGAGAAGCTATGGTGGCAGAGTACCCAATCTCCAAAAGCTTGACATTTGAGTGCTCAACCAAACATGTTGCTCCTCCGAATGCGAGCGCAACTAAAATGTGTTTGAAAAAATACACACCAAGAAGCACAATAGGTTAAAAAATTTCCAATTAATTTTTTGAATTCATTAAATAATAATAAATATAATTTATTATTTTTATAATTATAAATTTATAATTTATGACCCTTGTACAGGTTGGAGTCCCAACACCTTAACGACATGGTCTATGTCTACTACAATCTCAGATTGTGGGTGAGGCAACTTGAGAGGACACTTGATGTGGAGGCCATCTCATTGAATGGGATTGACACCAGTTCTACATGGAGGGTTGAGGCCAAGAGGCCTATCATGGAATCATCCCTTGAATCATCCCTTGATTGGTTAGTGGAGGAGGTAGTGGAGGAGGTACCATAGCCACCAGTGGAGGGCGTGGTATACCTCTTATGGCTCCTAGTTCTTCGGCTTGTAGATGACATCAAAGTTCAATGTCAACCCTAGACCCTTCTTCATCTAGAAGGAACATTGTTACATTTTCTCGCAAGAGGGGCAGAGGAAATCATTAGTTAGTTGGTTTATTTCATTGTATGTAACTGTTGACTCATGATATGAGATACATTATTATATTTTTTGTTGATATTTTGAGGTTGAGTTGTAGAAATTTCTCATTTCCCACCCCGGTTTTCAGTTTCACCTTATTACTCCAAAATAGTTAAATGCCCTTTCCCATATCCATACATTTAACAAGCTGGAAAATAAATTTTGCTGAAAACACAAATTCTGGAAAAATTACAGAATGCTGAAAATACAGAAATAAAAATCAGCAGATGCAAACAGCCATTCAACACATTTAAACACAGTTATTTTTGGTCAATGTGACCCTGGAAAAACCCCCTACAACTCTTGGGGAAAACCAGTTTGAGAGCTCCTTATTTCTGAAAAATGCTTTATAGTGAGGCAGAAATTACAGCAAAAATTTCAGCAACCAAACAACTGTACTTATCTCGATTTCCGTGCATTCACTCCGCCTTGGAAAACGTGCAGAACAGTAAAAACCAAAAACAGAAATTTTACAGCATTTATAACAGCATTAAATGCTGAACTGGATTTCTCGAAATATGTGGCCAGCTGTACGGCCGTACTGCTGTACGGACTGTACAGACTTAACAACAAACCCTTCTCGATTTTCGTGCTCCTTTGCCTCGAAATCTGTGCCGAAGCTGCTGTTCTGCTGCTGTACGGATTTCTAGAAATTCGTGCCACCAACCAGCAGTCTCTCTCCTCGATTTTCGTGCCTAGAATCTGCCCAGAAATAAATGCTGAAGCTGCTGTACGGTCTTCCTTGAAAACTGTGCCTCTCTCCCTCGAAAAATGTGCCCAACACTTGCTGTACGGATTTCTGTCTTGGAACCCGTGCCTCTTTGCTGTTGTACGGATTTTGCTGAAGTCTCTATGAGCTGCCCTCTTTCTCCTCTCTGCTCAGAAATCTCCCTTGCTCTCCTTCTCTTGCTCTTTCAATCTGCTCATGAAAGAATGAATGACCTTTTCCTCCTTTTCCTCCTTTAACTTAACCGTAAGTGACTTTTGGGGAATCCCTAAATCCAATGGCTGAAATAGATTGAGATCTAGGGCTGAGATTAAATGCTCATTTAAATCTCACTTTCTATTTTTTTAATTCACCCCACTTTAATAAAGACCCACTTAGTCATTTATTTCCAAAGTCACTTTTCCTTTCTAATTTTACATTGAATTTATTAAAGTCACTTTAAAATTAGACTTTAGTAACTTTATCACTTAAAGTCACTATAAAATTAGATTTGACTTTATAAAAATTATAAAGTCACTTTAGGAGAAAAATTAAATTCTTTTGGACACTTTTCCCTAGGCCAAAGATCAAAGCCTTAGGGAACCACCTGTCCTCCGGTAACCAAATTTCAACATGAGTCAGGACTCAGGATTCAGGACATGATTCACTATTATGTGTGATGTAACACCAGACATATTATGATATTACACATCTTATTTTTTTCCACAGAAAAAAATCGAACCATCTATTAATATAGAGAGTTACATAGCATATGCATAACACATTCCAAAAAACTGCGTTCCCCCCTTACTAAGAGAGAGACGGAGTTACAGCTGAGGTAGATAGAAAGAGCATATTCACCTAACAACCTAGTCAAGAAAAGTGAGAGTCCTCCTCATCTTTCCTCCACCTCTCGGGCTTCCATAGAGGAAAAACACCCAAAACAGAAGGGAGAAAGACAGAGACTGTTTGAAGCTTTAAAAGTCCAAAAAACGAAATCGGGTAGTAGACACTGTTCTGATTTTCTGAGTGTATCATTGCATAAAAAAGAAATCGAAACCCCAAGCCTCCTCTGAGAGGAAAACAACCCAGGGTTGAAAAAAGAGTTTTAGTGTTTCATTCCAAGAAATTTATATAATGTTTGTTGAGCATATTTAAAACAAAAAGACAACAATAGTAGAAACCAGATCCTTAGACAAAGACAGGCTATTCGATAGCTCGAACCAACCCATCATCCAGCTCAACAGCTATCCAAAGCCCCATATCCTGCTCAACGCCTTCTTTAGAAAGGCAGTCTGCATCATGGTTCTGTTCCCTGTAAATGTGGCAAACATATATCTCGTTAAAAAAACATTTTAGACGAGATATCTCATTAAGCAAAGGAAGCAAAGTATAATTTTGGCATTGTTGAGTTCCATTGAACCACTTGACAATATTCAAAGAGTCCTTGAAGATCTGAACCTCTCTCAATCTCATGAAGGAGAGCCAGCAAAGGAGATAGTGTAAAGCTTTTAGTTCTACGAAATTATTGGTCCCTTGTCCTAAACCAATTGAGGCTCTAAATTTTTTTCCGGATGGGTGATGAATAACCAGCCCCGCTCCACATCTATTTTGCGGATCCGAGGCCCCATCAAAGTAAGCCCAAGGTATATCCCCCCTGATGACTTCCTGTTGAATCACACGAGGTTGCGAAGGTAAGGAGGGAATAGGAATATAATAAAAAATGGATACACCTTTCGCCACCAGCTTGCAGCTTGGAAAATGTGAAATATTACATATCTTATATATTAGTCTCCTTTCATATTTATGTGTTAATGCATTTATTTTATATTTTGGATGCTTTAGATACTAAAAAAATTGAAAAAAATGATGTTTTTTTTTGTATTTTTTTAATTTTTCTGATTTTTTCCGATTTCGGACCTCTCCGATTTAATCTCGATCACGATTATCACAACATTGCTTCATACCTCTATGTCTCACATAACACATCGTAACTCTTTCTTTGTCTTTCTTAATGATACATTTCACTCTCATTAAAAGCATGTGATAAAAGATTCCACTTACACCTCCTCAATGGCATGGGTTACAAAGGCATGCGTACCTCCCTAAATGGAATATGCAACTCCTCCTTAAGGCATGGGTATTGCTTCTTCTTTATGACCAGAATTTGTTACTCCTACATATGTATCTCAAATCATCTTATTCTCACTACTTGTGCATTGTGGAAGAAGGATTCAAACTTGAGAGAGTTGGAGAGGCTTGAAGAAGACTGTGAGAGAGAGGGACTAGGAGAGTAAGAACAGAACTTGAAGGTTGATTCAATGTTTGCATCACTGCTACTACTAGTGATCTTCATGCTACAACATGTTCAAATTTGGTTGAACTTACTCATTCTATTGATCTCTCATTGTACTTTGTATCTTTGCTGAACAATTGATATTTAATAAAAGAAGAACGTGGTTGGGTTTTCCCCTTGTGGGTTTTGCCCTGGTCATTGGACCTAAATCCTCTATGTGTCATTTCTATTCTTGGCTGTCTTTGTAATATTCCCAATTAGCGATAGCTAATTGGAAATATTAATTTTGATTAATTTTGCCTACTATAGTTAATTTATAAATAAAAGTGAGTTCAGGGGAGACATAACTCACACAAAAATAAAAGTGCACTCCATAGTAGACACACGTTGTAACTTAAGTGAGCCAAGGGGGGCCAAGAGACCACATAGAGAGGGGGCCCACGTAGGCCACATGGAGGGACTGCGCAGGCCAAGATGGAGCACGTGGCAAAGGGAGGCAATGTTGGAGGAGGTGAGCCTTAGGGTTTGAGAGAGGCTAACGCTATATAGAGAGGAGAGCCTCTTCATTTTGATCATTCGATGTTGATGATATTGAGCTGGTCATTTCAACTTCTTGAGCACGCTGGCTGTTTAGCTTGTCTGCAACACTGTTTAGTGCATTGAGTGTCTTCGTTTGGAGATCTCACCCTCAGCCCCGGGGGACTTCGAGTGCCTGCTCGGGTGAGGTAGTTCCATCAGTGTTTTGCAGGAGGATTGGTGTTTAGCTTTTGCGGAGGAGCAGTGCATTCATAGACTGCGCAATCTTGAGAGGGAGGACGCAGTCCATTTCTGGAGAGCTCTGGATTGGGTTCTTTTTGGAGGTTTCGAGCTGTGAGATTGAGAAAGGGGCCAACCCTTGCTATTTGGAGGATTTTGGCAGAGTTTGGGGCAGTGTTTTGGTGGTTTCTATTCACCCTCAGCGCAAAGCCTTGGAGGATAGCATAGATCCTCAAGGGGGTGATTTTCGGAGGTTGGCCATTTCAGAAATGCTTTTTTGGTTTTCTGGGTTTGGTGAATAGAGGCAGATTCTAGAGTTTCAACTCATTCCAAGGAGGGGAGCAGCCCCAAATCCTCATTTGGATCCAGCAGTAGCAGCTACACGACAGTTTCCCAGCAACTTGGACGCAGATCAGAGAGCAGCCATTTCCTTGCCATTCTGAGAGTATTTCTTCACTTGCCTTGAGCAAGTCTAGGTGCCATCACTCTGATCACCTATTGTACTCACTTATATTTCTTAGTATAATAAAATGGCTTAGCATTCTCTCTACTTTTCTGGAGTATTTGTTACATGTTCTATATATGCTATTGTATGCTTGCACTACTGTTATTTTTCTCTCTCTGAGCATTACAGTTACTATACCACTTGGTGAGTTTTGCCCATACTCTTAGACAGAGTCTGGAAAGGGCCAGGTAGCCTCTAGATCTCACTCTCTTTTCAGAGGTGAAATATCTGGTAAACGCCCTCCCAGTGCATCTCTGGTTGGAGTTTGCTTGTGTTTGAGAGATATCCCTGAAACGGGATATTACAATGGTATCAGAGCATAGATCTGGCTCAGCCTGTGGAGCTAGTTGTCTATGACACCAGGGAAGAAGCCCTACATTTACTACAGACACAGGAAGTACAGAGATATTGAGCGTAGGTTGGAGAACACCTATGGAGAAGGTGACTGCGTTCGGGTGGTGGACGCAGAACATGAGGAGCTTGTGATAGACGCAGAAGAGGAGCCTATGGTAGACGAAGAGCAAGGAGAGCCTATGCCAGATGACAGTGATGCAAAACAGTTTGGGGAAGCGCTCCTCAAATCAGTGCAGGATCTGGCGAGGCAGATCGAGGTGATGGGGCACAGATTCACCGCTGTGGAGGCTAGACAGCATGAAACCCCAAGGGGTTTCCAGATTGGTGAGGGATCGGGTACATCCCACCATTTGCCGGAGCGTATTGCCACTCAGCGTGATGCTACCCAGCACCAGGCATCACATGTACCCACACGTTCCACTATGCCTACTTTTCTGGGGGCAGACACAGGGGTGGGAGCACAACATGAGCTAGAACCTGGACACATGGGTGACTATTTTGCGGAGTACCAGGCATATGGGCAGGAGTTCAGGGATGCCCTTTCATTCAGATATTTTGTTCAGCTTCAGCGGGACAGCAGACCCCACAATCATCACAGAGGGCACCGACATTATCACGATGGGGACACCCAGGATATAGCGAGCCGATTCCATTTGCCAACGTTTGATGGCTCATAAAACAATTTGGCAAAGTCTTGGGTGGAGAAGCTGGACATATATTTCCAGCTTAACCAGATGGCAAAGTCGGAGGCCATCAAGGTGGCTATGCTGCATTTGGATGGTGAGGCCTAGGACTGGTGGTTCCATGGGATGGTGACACTCGGGCATTCTACAATGACCACATATGCCGAGTTCACCCGGAGGCTGATAGAGAGATTTGACCGGAGGGATTCGGAGGAGCATTTTGTTGAGCTGATGAGGCTCAAACAGATCGTGAGCTCGGAGACTTATACTGCATATTTCTTGAGGGTTTCAGTGATGGTGCCAGATCTATCTGCAACACGGATGATCTACATGTTTGTTGAGGGGTTAGCAAAGCCACTTCGGGGTCTAGTCAGATCCACTAGACCAACCACACTCTAGGACGCCATTGGCAGGACCCGGGATCTGCAGGATGCCTTACCCAGGACCAGGACACCTTACCCCTAGAGACAGGCTTTCCAGCCAAAGGGGAAGGATGTGAGGATTCCGCCTCCAAGGGGGAATCAGGGTAGGGGACAGTTAGATGATGATGCCAGGAGGGAGTTGAAGAAGAAGAGGTTGTGCTTTACCTGTTAGGAGCTGTGGGCGCCAGAACA
This sequence comes from Pinus albicaulis, assembly GCA_034641835.2. Taxonomy (NCBI): domain Eukaryota; kingdom Viridiplantae; phylum Streptophyta; class Pinopsida; order Pinales; family Pinaceae; genus Pinus; species Pinus albicaulis. The sequence goes on along the minus strand of JAXQQM020093297.1, from coordinate 99,168 downwards.
CAGATGTGCTGCTGGCAAAGCGCATTTTATTGAGGTCTTCTCTGAGAGCAGTGGGGAAGAAGATGAGTATGAGGATGGGGAGGCAGGAGACAGTCAGACAGTGCAGGATCATTTGCCACCTCCACCTCCAGGGGCAGGAGGTGCAACTTTTGCACCCATAGGGGGGACCCTTGCAGCATTGCGAGGAGTACCCAAGTATTTGACGCTGCGTGTCCGAGAGACAGTATGGGGGCAATGAGTTTCAGTTTTGGTAGACAGTGGGGCAACCCACAACTTCATCGATGCACAGATGGTTGAGCGGAGAGGCATATCGACAGAGAGCTTTGATGGATTCTCAGTGTTGGTCCCAGGAGATCAGACGATGCAGTGTGCCAGATATGTTCCAGAGCTGGCTGTGACGATGGGTACCTACCTAGTGACCGACCACTTTTTCGTGGTCAACATACCAGATACCAATGTGGTACTGGGTGTTAATTGGCTGATTACTTTGGGGAAGGTCACCACAGATTGGGAGGCCTTGGAGATGGAGTGGGATGATAAGAAGACCGGGAAGCATGAGAAGATACGTGGGATGCACACTTACCCACCCCAGACTTCAGCTCACCGGATGGAGGCAGACTTTCGGAAGGGAGACATAGAGTGGGCGGTTGAGTTGCGGGCATCAGAGGCAGGGACTACCGGGCAGACAGTTCATCCAGATATACAGGCCATCCTTGACAGGTATGAAATGGTGTTTGGGGATATACCACCAGGCCAGCCACCAGATCGGGGGTTTGAGCACACTATTGAGTTAGAGCAGGGCATTCAGGCCATGATCACCACACCCTATAGGCACCCCAATGCCTATCGGGATGAGATTGAGCGAGCCATCTAGGAGTTGTTGGCTCTTGGACATATTCGGCCCAACACCAGTGCTTTTGCTTCTTCCGTGGTGTTGGTGAAGAAGAAGGACGACACATTGAGAATGTGCATTGATTATAGGGCCCTGAATAAGAAGACCATGAAGAACAGGTACCCCATACCGCGGATAGATGAGCTGATGGATGAGTTGAGAGGAGCACAGTTCTTCTCAAGGATTGATTTGAGATCCGGGTACCACCAGATTCGTGTGAGGGAACAGGACATTCCCAAGACCGCTTTCAGGTGCCACTACGACCACTTTGAGTTCTTGGTTATGCCTTTCGGGCTAACCAATGCCCCAACTACTTTCCAGTCATGTATGAACCATATCTTCCGCAGTCATCTGAGAAAGTTTGTATTGGTCTTTTTCGATGATATACTGATATATAGCAGGACTTGGGAGGAGCATCTCCAACATATAGAGGCAGTGCTACATATCTTGAAAGAGCAACAGTTCTATGCTAAGCTCTCCAAGTGTGAGTTTAGGTTGACGGAGATGTTGTATTTGGGTCACATCATTGGAGTGGACGGAGTGAGGGTCCATGAGGAGAAGATCAGGGCCATCAGAGATTGGCCAGAGCCGAGAAACGTGACGGAACTTCTGGGATTTGTCGGTATCTGCACTTATTACAAGAAGTTCGTCAAGAGTTTCTCTTAGCTTGCTGCACCCCTTATAGATTTGACGAAGAAAGGGGCATTCAGTTGGTCAGATACAGCGCACCAGGCCTTTGATAGGTTCAAGGAGGTTATGAGTAGCTGCCCAGTGCTTGCATTGCCAGATTTTACGCAGCGTTTTGTTTTGGAGTGTGATGCATCGGGAGAGGGGATCGGTGCAGTTTTGATGCAGGGAGGCCACCCGATAGCCTATGAGAGCCGGAAACTCCTTCCTCATGAGCGGTTGTATCCTATATACGACAAGGAGATGCTAGCCATTATGCATGCATTGACCAAATTCCGACAGTACTTGGTGGGTAACAGGTTCAGGGTGAGGATTGATCACAACAGCCTCAGGTTCTTTTTTGAGCAGAAACAGCTACAGGAGAGGCAACAGAAGTGGATCAGCAAGATCCAGGCTTATGACTTTGACATTGAGTATGTCAAGGGGAAGAACAACGTGGTTGCCGATGCACTTTCACGTAGACCAGCCACGTTGTCTCTGATGAGTTTGGATACAGATTGGAGGGCTCAACTCTTGGTGGAGTACTCCAAGGACAGATTTGCCTGTGAGGTTCTGGATGGTCAAGTGACAGATGACAGGTACAGGGTGGTAGATGAGATCATCTACTACAGAGATAGGATCTTCTTGACTGAGGGCTCCCAGCTCAAGAAGAAGATACTTCAGGCATCACATGACTCACCATTGTTCGGCCATCAGGGGTTTACCAAAACCTATCGGACCATCAGAGAGAGGTTCTCTTGGAAGGGCCTCAAGGAGGACGTACTCCGGCGTATCAGGGAGTGCAAGGTTTGCCAGAGGAACAAGGGAGAGATGAGCCATCCTGCAAGTTTATTGCAGCCTCTTCCCATTCTGGAGGAGAAATGGGAGAGCATTTCGATGGACTTCGTCACAAGATTTCCCATGGTGCAGGGCAAGGACTGTATATACGTCATCGTTGATCGACTGACGAAGTATGCACAATTTTTCGCCATATCTGCACACTATTCAACAGCGCAGGTGGCAGAGCTGTTCTTCAGAGAGATTTTCAGGTTACATGGCCTTCCCAAGACCATCATCAGTGACAGGGACAACCGCTTTATGGGCAGATTCTGGCAGGAGTTTTTCCAGTTGGTGGGGACAGAGTTGACACCGAGCACCAACTACCACCCATAGACAGACGGGCAGACAGAGATAGTTAACAAGTGGCTGGAGGGCTACTTGCGTAACTATGTTAGTGGGCAGCAGAGGGCATGGCTGAAGTGGCTGCATCTAGGGGAGTATTGCTACAACAACACACATCACATGTCCATCGGTATGTCTCCATTGTATGCTTTGTATGGATATCATTCTTTATCTTTTGCTGATGTGATGTTTAGTGCTAGCAAGGCTTCGAGAGCCAAAGATTGGATCCAAGAGAGTCAGGACATCCTCTGAGCTCTCAAGGATAACATGGCTACATCGCAGAACCAACAGAAGCTGTATGCCGAAAGGGGTCGGGTGGAGAGACAGTTTGAGGTAGGGGACTTGGTCTACCTACGTTTGCAGCCATACCGACAGTCGTCACTGAAGCAGAAGGGAGCTGAAAAGCGCAAGCCCTGTTTTTATGGGCCATACAGGGTGATATGCAGGGTTGGACAGGTTGCTTATGAGTTGGAGCTGCCCCAAGGCAGCAAGATTCATAACATTTTCCATGTATCATGCTTGAAGAAGGCATTGGGGCAGCAGGTGACAGTGACAGATGAGCTACCACATACGGATGACGAGGGGCATTTGGTGTTGCAGCCAGAGGCCATTATTGATACAGGGAGAGACAGCTGCGGAGTAGGACAGTCCGGGAATTCTTAGTGAGGTGGAAGAATTCGCCGGATGAGGATGCCACTTGGGAGAGTGAGAAGATCTTGCAGCATCCATCACTACAGTTGCTTGGAGTCAAGCAACATTTTGTCGGGGGAGACTGTGATATTCCCAATTAGTGATAGCTAATTGGAAATATTAATTTTGATTAATTTTGCCTACTATAGTTAATTTATAAATAAAAGTGAGTTGAGGGGGGACTTAACTCACTCAAAAATAAAAGTACACTCCCTAGTAGACACACGTTGTAACTTAAGTGAGCCAAGGGGGGCCAAGAGACCACGTAGAGAGGGGGCCCACGTAGGCCACATGGAGGGACTACGTAGGCCAAGATGGAGCACGTGGCAAAGGGAGGCAACGTTGGAGGAGGTGAGCCTTAGGGTTTGAGAAAGGCTAACGCTATATAGAGAGGAGAGCCTCCTCATTTTGATCATTCGATGTTGATGATATTGAGCTGGTCATTTCGACTTCTTGAGCACGCTGGCTGTTTAGCTTGTCTGCAGCACTGTTTAGTGCATTGCGTGTCTCTGTTCGGAGATCTCACCCTTAGCCCCGGGAGACTTCGAGTGCCTGCTCGGGTGAGGTAGTTCCATCAGTATTTTGCAGGAGGATTGGTGTTTAGCTTTTGCGGAGGAGCAGTGCATTCATAGATTGCGCAGTCTTGAGAGGGAGGACGCAGTCCATTTTTGGAGAGCTCTGGATTGGGTTCTTTTTGGAGGTTTCGAGCTGTGAGATTGAGCAAGGGGCCAACCCTTGCTATTTGGAGGATTTTGGCAGAGTTTGGGGCAGTGTTTTGGTGGTTTCTATTCAGCCTCAGCACAGAGCCTTGGAGGATAGCGTAGATCCTCAAGGGGGTGATTTTCGGAGGTCAGCCATTTCAGAAATGCTTTCTGGGTTTTTCTGGGTTTGGTGAGCAGAGGCAGATTCTAGAGTTTCAGCTCATTCCGAGGAGGGGAGTAGCCCCAAATCCTCATTTGGTTCCAGCAGTAGCAGCTACACAGTAGTTTCCCAACAGCTTGGACGAAGATCAAAGAGTAGCCATTTCCTTGCCATTCTGAGAGTATTTCTTCACTTGCCTTGAGCAAGTCTAGGTGCCATCATTCTGATCACCTATTGTACTCACTTATATTTCTTAGTATAATAAAATGGCTTAGCATTCTCTCGACATTTCTGGAGTATTTGTTACATTTTCTATATATGCTATTGTATGCTTGCACTACTGTTATTTTTCTCTCTCTCAGCATTATAGTTACTATACCACTTGGTGAGTTTTCCCCATACTCTTAGACAGAGTCTGGAAAGGGCCAGGTAGCCTCCAAATCTCACTCTCTTTTCAGAGCTGAAATATTTGGTAAATGCCCTCCCAGTCCATCTCTAGTTGGAGTTTGCTTGTGTTTGAGAGATATCCCTGAAACGGGATATTACAGTCTTCTATTATGCAATTGGTTTATGTTCTATCTACCATTGCTTAAGTAATATTTCAGTAGAAAGAAGTTTCTGAAATAAGTAATTGTTACAACATAGAACTTCAGAATTTCAACAAAGGGAAAGTCATGACTCATGTGAGAACGATCATGGGTATGCAATGAAATTCATGGAGCTAGCGATTTCTAGGTGTGATGGAAATACCTTCTTCAGTAAGAGGAAGTGTTGGAATTTGGGTAGCTCAGAAGTATTTCGAGAGGAGAAACCCACCAAAAGTAAGTTGGTTGGGAAAAATACCCAAGTTGTTGGGGATTTGGACCCAAAGTTGTGGGTGTGGGGCCTAAGTTAGCAAATTTATTATTCTAACTAATTATTAGATGGTTGAGTGGGCAAAACCCTAAGGATCAAGGGTTTCATAAATAACCTAAAGGAAAAGTATAAATAAAAGGCCAAATGAGAGGCCTAAATGTACATGTGAGAGAATTCATTTTGGAGCAAAGAAACCCTAGTCGCATCACAATTTGTCCAGGAAGGCCGAGCTAGTAATTTTTTCCTAGCTTTTGTGGCAGAGGTTGAGTGGGTTGTCTTTAAGGGAGCCAAAGTTGCTGTGACAAAATAAGATGTTGATCTGCGATATTCTTGAGATAATAAAGAGGTCCAAGCCCTAGAAGAGGGTTGGATCATGTTTTTCTGACTGCAGGAAGAAGGGATCTTGCTGTAGGCTCCAAGAAGGGCATCCAAGAGGCAGGACAAAAATAAAGAATGGTTTTTGAGTGACTAATATAATGTCTATTTAGGCAACTTGAGGGCTAGTGTTGAATAACAACCTTAAGGAGTTTGACTGCAAGCACAAGAAAACCTATAGGGTGGTCTGAGGCCTAGTTATAGAAGGCTAATGTGGTTAAGGCCTAGTTAAGGCCATCTGTAGATCGATTAGGTGCTTGGTAGAGTAGCCATAGAACCAACAAGGGCTGGCTGCAGACTACCATCGCCCTAGCACCAGGGCCGCAAGGTTAATCTTAGGTCATGGGGCTTCAGATAGTGTAGGAGGGTAGGTTGGTATGTAAAGGTTGAACAAAACTTATGAGAAGCAAGCTGAGACTATTGAAGAGAAGAAAAACAAGGCAAGTCAACTGTTGAAGGAGGGTTGTTTAGTAATTTAGTAGCCTTGGTTGTTGATTTTCTAGTGCTAATTTAGACAAGCACAATTTTCTGCCACTAATAATTACTTCCAATGATATATATTCTTACCTTAGCATATTTGAGAACATCATTAAGCAATTAGACTCATAAAATTCAACATTGGATGCAACGGAAATAATAAAGATGATAGTAGAAAAATCATGCACATTAGAGACCACAATTTTCCCCTTGGGAATCAAAACTCGAGAGAAAACCTAATAAATATTTTCTAGGAGAAATTGTTCAAATCAGCAAAAGTACAATCTTCTTTTTCCTGTCAAACTTGGTCAACCCAGACCAATGAATCAGCACAGGTGAAACTTGGTCAAACATGCCTCAATTTAGCCTCTTGTAGCTGCCCACAAATTTGGTCAACCCTGAGTTAAACAAGTTAAATTTGTTTTTGTTTATATATATATAGATATATTTGTCAATTATTTTTAATTCAAATAATAGAACTTGAATAATTATATATATGTATATATATTTGTTTTTTTATTTTTAATAATATTTTTCTTTTCTCTCTTTTTTTTTGGTTAATGGCCAAGGTTTTTGTTTTTTTGGTTGGTAAATTATTATATTTGATGGCCAAGGGCCTGATCGTCAACAATACCTACAAAATAGAAAAACTCCAAAAATCTGTGGCTACGACAATGAAATTTTTGACCAAGGGTCGATGGTCAAACGCTGAGATCAGTGAACAAAGCTCTAATACCAAATGTGATGGCCAAATATGGCCCTGTTTATCTACTAAGTGGGAGTGCCCTTTCATAAAAGTAATGCCTTTTTGGGACATGTCATTTCATAATCAATTATACTTGTTAATCATTATTTATCATTATTATTTATACTATTTTATACAAAGTTATATTCATAACATATTTGGAGTTGATTGATCTTAGGTATATCACCTGCCAGTCACAATTAACTTCTCTCCTACTTTTTTCACTGCACGCCCAATAAGTTGAAGGCGTCATTCTCCCTTCAAATTTCAATTCCAAATTTATGAGTTTTTCTAGGGATACCCCCATTAGGTTAGAAAAACACCGAGCTAGAACTGAGAGGAGGGAATAGGTGTCACTGTCACAGTGATATGCTTGCCCTCAACAATCATTCAGCCTCCCTTGGGAATATTTCCAAGGGAAGTTTTGAGTGATAAAATTGTGGAGTGATGTGATGTTTGGATGTTAAAAGACATATGGGACTTTAGGGTCATGGCTTAATATCAGACGTTGATTTCATCTTAAAGTAAGATATTTTTATCTAATTTGTCACATGCTTTGGGTTTGAGTTTGGATTTCACAACGATCAAGTTTGATTCGAATTCAAATTTTCTGATAAGGTTCATAGGAGATTTGCCATTAAATTTCACAATACACACACATCACACATAATTAATTAATTTTAATATAAAATCTAATTAAATTTACTACATAATTCAATATAATATTGATATATTATATTTCTAATTAAATTTAGTACAAATGAAGTCCCACATTAAATTTTTATTTATATAAAAACCGTTGCTAATTTTAACATAAAATTTAATTAAATTTGGTACATAATTCAATATAATATAAATATATTATAAAAAAAATATGTATATAAAGTAAATTATAAAACTATCTTAATGAGATTCAAATTAAAAAGCAATAAATCCTATTGCCTTACCTGTCAAAGGTTTACTCCTCTTTGCGCATGTGCAGCTCCATCAATGGTTTTTGAATATTTGGCACACATTTTATATACAATCGTTGGCTTTTTGAGGTACGATGGCCCTTATACTACATACGTTGACTATTGGATGCTTGTACATATTAGTTACAAAGGTATAGTTTGGATACAAATGAGCCTATTACAGAAACCTTTTCATCTGCATGTCTGACGTCCCAAACCGAATGAGTTTGACAAATCAAATTTGAATTTAAACGAGTCTTTAAAATTTTAAGAGATTTGATCTCCAGGCCAACCCTTTAAGGTAAAATAAGGCAGACACAAAACCGAACTTGAACCAAATTTAATTGAAATTGAAGATACTTTTGAGGTTCCAAATTTGGTGAACCCTTTGATATTGCTTTTATGTTTTCTCTTCATACTTCTACATGTTATGTGTATAATTTACCGTGTTTGAGAATTATCGCCATAAGAAATCAAATCATGATTCAGAGTTATATATGGAAATGCCCATAGAAGGTTAAATAATATCAATAATAAATTGAACTTTTGCAAGATATATCCATAGTCACCATGTTTGTGTTCGTGTTCGAGTTTGACCACTTTGAAATTCGAATAAAGTTCGACAATTAAAATTTTAGCGATAAAATTCGGCATTAAATTCGACATACTAAAAGCTTGAATATATATATATATATATATATATATATATATATATATATATATATATATATAATTCAATATTTTCATCCATTCCGATATTTATGTTGAGATTTTGTGTATTGGGGGTAGCATCAGTTGTGCTCTAGCTCCCAAACTTTGTGGAGGGACTAGAGTTCACCTGATCTACAAGACCCAGAAATGGATTTGAGAAATTTCATCTGGTTTAGAAGATATTAAATTAATTAATTATTTTAAGTGTATTTCCTATGTTCAAACTTAGGGAACTTAAATAATTAAAGTGAATTTAATTAAACATGTGATGAAATTGTCTTAAGTCATATGGATCAAGCTTTCTTTTAATCTTAGCCATTGATTCAAGGTTTGATCATGGCCGTTGATTTGTCAATGAGAAAAGTATAAAGGAAAGGCTTGGGGTCATTTGTAAACACACATAGGCAGAGCACTGAAGCTAAGCTGAGATTCTTGGGCGGGGTTGCTAAGAATTCTTAGAAGTGTTTCAGTTGCAAAGAAGGGAATTTAGACCAAGGGGATGATTTGATCCCAGGGTGTAGAATACACAAGAGGTAGAGAAGAGATCAACTCAAGCACAACGCAGAGGAAGGCAACAGCAACAAGGACAATGTAATTTTCAGGAAACCCTTCAGGGATTACGCAGAGACCCTTAGGGGCAGCATAGTGACTGCGTCACCCATTCTGGGGTAACGCAGTCCCTTTCGGAGCAACTCTGAGGGTTTGGAGGCCATCCAAGGCTAACGCAGAGGCTTTCAGGGGCTTTAGAGGCGGACGCAGTGCATTTCAGGGACAACGCTGGGGTTTCTAGGGCTAGATTTGGCTGAGTTCTGTAAATCCTGTTTGAGGGTGTGGATCAGTCATTATTTTGGCCCTAGATCAACCAATGAGTTGTAGATCTAGAGTTTTCTCTGTCGGGTTTCCCAGATCTAGAACCCAGAGTTGTGTATTCAGAAATATTCTTAATAATAGAACCCTCCAACAACCAGAGACCGGTTTTCCCACCTTAGGTTTTTTTCGGGGTCTATTTTTCCAGAAATAGCTGTGTCACTTTGTCAATGTGTGCATGCGCTTATTTTAGATCTGAATTGGTAGAGATCTGTTATGTGTTTTGCTTTGATGTTAATTTGAATTTATTTAGTTGATAACTTATATAAGTAGGAGGAGCTTAACTGGATTAACAGTAATAATTTCTGTATAAGACATAAGATTCAGAAATTTCTACATGGTATCAGAGTAATTGCAGATCTAGAAGGGTCACCAACAGGAGAATTTGAAGGATCTAGCTGCAGAAAGCAGTTGGAAAAGCAGGAGAGAAGCCGATCTGAAGGGACAACACAGTTTTCAGGAGCAGATTCATGTAGAAGGCAGGGGGACACTGTCCAGCATTGTGTTCTTGCAGGCCCACGCAATTACTGCACAAAGGTAGCTCAGAAACAATGCTGGTTGGGTCTGAAGCCAGCTAGTGTGATTTAGATATGAATTTGTCAGATCCAGAAAAGACTGCAGAAAAACTGCAGAAATTTAGAAGAGCTGGTGGGGTTAAACTTCTGAAGTTTTCAGATTTTTAGCCTTAGCACAAGTGACAAAGATTGGGAGGAGATTAGCTTCTCAGGAAGTTTCTTGCCAAAGGAAACTTAGAGTTTGATCAGAGGATCAAAGAAGAAGTTGAATCATAGTTGATTTGCTAGACTTCCAAGGAGGGAAATCAAGTGTCAGAGGGAGCAGAAGGCACTTGTTTCACCAAGGGCCTTAGATCCATTTCTCTAGCAAAGAGAAAAGGAAGTTCTGACACATTCTGAGCAGATGGCTCCTTATGGACTGCGTGATCAGGATAGGCTAGAGGGCTTCTCAAACTTTTCGGTTTGGAAGGCAAGGATCCTGATTGTCCTTGAGGCGTACAATCTAATAGACCATGTAGAGCAGACTCTGGCCACACCGACAGATGCGGATCTCCTACGGAAGCATAGGGAAGCTGCTGGGCATGCCAAGCGGCTGATAATGGATAGAATCAAGGACCATATTGTACCACACATAGCTAAGAAGAAGACAGCTAACGGAATGTGGAAGGCCTTGACTTCCCTGTATGAGGGAAAATCAGTCCAAAGGAAAATGCTGTTGGAGACCTAAATGAGGTCATTCATGATGACCAAGGTAGAAGATATTGAACACTTCCTCTTCAGATTGCAGGCAATCAGGGATCAATTGACTGCAATGAGTGCAACTATAGAAGATGTAGTGATAGTCAGGACTGCCCTCAATGCAGTCACGGATGCGTGGGAAACCTTTGTTCAAAGCATCTTGGACAGAGCAGACCTCCCAGATTGGGACAACTTGTGGTCAATCTTGCGGCAAGAAGAACTACACAGATTCACCAAGAGGCAGCACAACCCTGCGTTGAGCAAAGTAAAGAAGGAAGATGAGGAAGATGCAACCTTGGCATCGAAGAAGCAGCCGAAGAAGAAGGATCTTTCAAAGATCAAGTGCTTCCAGTGTGGTGAAATGGGACATTTTGCCAGCCATTGTCCACAAAAGAAAAAGGACAAGGAAGCATCTTCTTCGAAGGCAACTGTGGCAGATGATGGGTTAGGAGATGATGCAGCCATGAGTGCTCATGAACCACGGAGGTGGGGTGACATGGACAAGTAGAGGAGCTACATGGAAGTAAGGCAGGATCCTTGAGCAACTCATCCTTGGATCAACAAGCGAGCTACGACAGCTTTAAGACAGTAGTGGGACAAGTGGAGCAGTGGGTGCATAGATCACAAATGAGGCAGAAGCAGAGGCAGATCTGAACACTGGGAGGAGCAGTGCAGAGCAAAGCAGCAACAGTGTAGAAGCAGTAGCAGCGCAGAGGCTGATGTGACTTCAACAGCGCAGAGCAATGCTGCTTACGCAGTGCAGAGCTGCAGCAACACAAAGAGCTTCAGAGGGACAATGCAATGCAGCAACAACATGATAGATTTCAGCACAAGGAGCTGATGTGACTTCAGTAGTGCAGAGGGAGTCTGATTACGCAGGCAGAGCTGTAGCTGTGCGTCGTTCTTTAGATGCCAGCACAGATTTGTAGCCTATGGAGCTTCAGTGATGAGGATGCAGTCCATTAGACTTGTTTGTCAAAGATTGGGCAAGAGATTCAGGTGTTTCTCTCAACAACTGAAGTTGCAGTGCAGCAGATTAGTAGTGGCAGTGCTATGAGCAACACATATGCAACATATTGAGAGGGAGTTGTAGTACAATGGTTGCAGTGGCAGTGGTAGAGTCATGGGCAGCAGTACAGAATGGCAGCAACAGTGCAGAGTTGAGTGGCAGGAGGCCAAGCTTCAACAACACATAACCAGTGCCCAAAATCATGTAATGCAGAGTGTGATGTATTGCTAGAGCACACCCTTGATGCGAAGAGGGAGTGTTGAGATTTTGTGTATTGGGGGTAGCATCAGTTATGCTCTAGCTCCCAAACTTTGTGGAGGGACTAGAGTTCACCTGATCTACAAGACCCAAAAATGGATTTGGGAAATTTCATCTGGTTTAGGAGATATTAAATTAACTAATTATTTTAAGTGTACTTCCTAAGTTCAAACTTAGGGAACTTAAATAATTAAAGTGAATTTAATTAAACATGTGATGAAATTGTCTTAAGTCACACAGATCAAGCTTTCTTTTAATCTTAGCCATTGATTCAAGATTTGATCATGGCCGTTGATTTCTCAACGAGAAAAGTATAAAGGAAAGGTTTGGGGTCATTTGTAAACACACAGAGGCAAAGCACTGAAGCTAAGCTGAGATTCTAGGGCGGGGTTGCTAAAATTTCTCAGAAGTGTTTCAGCTACAGAGAGGGAAATTTAGACCAAGGGGATGATATGATCCCAGGTTGTAGAATACACAAGAGGGAGAGAAGAGATCAACTCAAGGACAACGCAGAGAAAGGCAATAGCAACAAGGACAGCGTAATTTTCAGGAAACCCTTCAGGGGTTACGTAGAGACCCTTAGGGGCAACATAGTGATTGCGTCACCAATTTTGGGGTAACGCAGTCCCTTTCGGAGTAACGCTGAGGGTTTGGATGCCATCCAAGGCTGACGCAGAGGCTTTCAGGGGCTTCAGAGGCTAACATAGTGCATTTCAGGGACAGCGCTGGGGTTTCTAGGCCTAGATTTGGCTGAGTTTTGTAAATCCCGTTTGAGGGTGTGGATCAGTCATTGTTTTGGCCCTAGATCAGCCAGTGAGTTGTAGATCTAGAGTTTTCTCTGTCGGATTTTCCAGATCTGGAACCCAGAGTTGTGTATTCAGAAATATTCTTAATAATACAACCCTCCAGCAGCCAGAGACCGGTTTTCCCACCTTGGGTTTTTCAGGGACTATTTGTCCAGAAATAACTGTGTCACTTTGTCAATGTGTGCATGTGCTTATTTTAGATCTGAATTGGTAGAGATCTGTTATGTGTTTTGCTTCGATGTTAACTTGAATTTATTCAATTGTTAACTTATGTAAGTAGGAGGAGCTTAACTGGATTAACAGTAATAATTTCTGCATAAGACATAAGATTCAGAAATTTCTACAATTTATTGTCAATAACATTTGATATCCTAAGTTGAACCCTCTTCTAATGCTGCTGGGAACACTTTCACATTTATATTTACTAAGAATTAGAACCTCGAGGCTAAAAGTAATAGGTATCTCTAGCACTAAAAGCATTCTAACGGAAAATCACAGTATATTCTCCAAACATCTTCTGCAGTTCACAAAGTTAAATCCATACGATTTTTTTGCCGAACTTAATGGAACAAATTTGACATGGGTTGATGTTCGACGAACTTCGAACTTCATCAATAAAGTTCGACAAACACGGTGACAGAGGATATATCTTACAAAGGAAAGGTAGAGGGATGTAGACTTGACTCCATATCTGTTAGCTGCACGGGTTAGTGTAGGCACTAACCACTTTGACATCTAAACTTTACAGATGGCTAGTATTGTTTATGCCATCCACTTGAAAATATATTTAGAGAAGATTAATTGCAGTTTTGTAATCTCACTTATAATGAGAGAAAATGGTTAAATAGTATATCCAACTACGAAAACAAAAAGCTTTGCTGGTAATGATATTTGAAAGTTACCTATATTGGAATGATTGTCTAATTTTTTGCTTTATCATTGGGAACATTTTGTTATAGCCAAATTGAGATAGTTGTGTGGAGTTATGTTTGAAGCTCAAGTGTAATTGATTCAATCAAAAAAACATATGGGGCTTTAGGGCCTTGCCTCAATATGATAAGGTTTATTTTTATTTTGTGATCCTAAAATATCCTATGTGATCAGGGTTTCGCTATATATTGTCAAGTTTAATCTAACCTTTATTGAAAGTTGAATGTTATAGATATTAGAAACATGTAAATTAACAGTTACACTGCAAGGCATTCTGAATAGCACAAGAACTAGTTAACATACAGAAGATTGAAATATCATCGTCTCACTGTACATTGAATTTGTAGTGCACTTTATGGACAGTGCTCATTTACTTTTCGGTCATTTGAAAGACAAGCAGAGAGATGCAGAAAGGAATGACAAGTTTCTTGATGCTTTCTTACATCTGCTCTTTTCAACTCCTAAATAGGTCCAGAATTGATATGCATACACTTTACCAACTATTGCTTTTGGTCACTCATCCATATGTGCTTATTCGATCTAAAATTTCACTAATTTGGGTTAAAATCACATTGCTGTTGAGGCATATAAAATGCATATGAAATCACGTCTATAATTCCTGACATTCTAATGTTATTGGCATGTTGCAGGCAATATTCTGTTACTGGATTACATCAAACTTATTCTCGCTTGTACATGGTGCAGGTAAGTGTCATATTCAGATGATCTGTGCCATTTTTTCAACCTTTTCTAAGAAAAGTTCCAATTTTATGCATAAGAGCTTAATATATCAATTATATATATACCTCAATCCTCTTAAGTAATGACATTTGGCAATACTGCCACCCTTTTGGTAAAAAGCCAATGGGCATTCAAATGGCAGATAGCCTTTAATTATTAGAGGAATACAAAATAATGGTGGGCCAGTGAAATTACAGGTAATGTTGAAAGTTAAATGATACATTGGTTAACTTTCTGAAACTCCTAAACATGATGCATTATCTGATAGTCAATAAACTGTTGTGAGAGGTTCTGGCGAGTAAACCTGTTTTACTTTTTCTCCTTTGGCTGATTTCAGGATGTGAAATTTGTCTGTACTTTTTTCAGTGGGATGCTAAATTTCTTTAGATGTATCCAATAGTAAAATTTCTGAAATGGTGTGCTTCTCATCGTTTATGTTGAGATCACAAGAGAGAAAAGGATCTAATGGAACCACCAGCAAATTCTAAATCAGCATGAACCATGAGCACATCATAAAGGGAAGAGAAGTCAAATCCATGAACAAGAGAAACACAAGATCCGGTGCCTGTAGGTGAAAGAATCATTCCTATAGGCTAAAGAATCAATATCAATGATGAGATGATCCAAATGAGAACTTGAGTTGTGTAATGAATCTTGATGCAGCTCCATGGACCATATAACCCTCTTCCACATCCCATGTTACAAAATCATGGGCCAGTAAATGAAAAGAGTAGGTGGCTCCATATACTAGTACATTTCTTCATGTTTCTATGTCCATCTCAACTCTCCATCCAATGTGATAGTCAATGGCTTAATAGAAGGCTGCTTTATGTACATGTTAAAAGATTAAAGAGAACGGGCCAATTTCATGACCTAGTCAAAATTGGCTCCAGCAAATAAAATAAAAACAGAATGACTCAGCATAAAATATGTGTACAAACCTAAGTCACTTGACACAGGGACACGTGACATGAAGGACACATGGATTTGAGTGTTGGACATGGACATGGTGACCCCCTGGAACAGGACACGTCCGGACACGTTATATATTATTTTATTAAAATATATATATCAACACTGCTGTCCAAATCCATATCATCGGGAAAGACATCCCACATCTTTGTCTTTCCCTTCAACCACTCATCTCTCTGCCTGTAAATAAGACGAAGGTTGGTGTGCACATACACCATTGTCTCTGTCCAAGATTGCTCAAGCCTACTCTTCTTCACACTATACAAATTCTCATATGTGCTCCAATTCCTCTTGCAACAAGAGGATGAAATCACTTGAGAGAGGAGCCTCATGGCTAATTGCTGTAGAGGAGGGCTTGTTGCCCCATGAGTTGCCCACTAAGAATAGGGCTTCTTAGCCCCCCTGTCTCTAATCACATCATAGCCCGCAAATCGCCCATTGCTAGTGGAAAACTCTGCAAAGGCATCCTCCACCTCATCAAGGGATACCCTATCCTGAAAAATCCTCATGAATGCATATTTCCTCCCCTGTGAAATTTCACCATCCATGTGAGGAGGGGATCTGCGGGAAGTTCCACCATTCAACCACTCATGGCTGTAGTATTTTGGGTTTAAGGAGTGAGCCAAACAATGTAACGGTGTGCAATTCTTTTCCCATCTACTGACAAATATATCCTATATGCTGGTGAAGAAGGCATCTGGTGATGTCTCATACTCGGGGCACTCACTCTGTAAAATAATGTTCCTCACAGACTCAATCATGGAATCCCATCCCTCATAAATCTCTCTTAGGATGGGTTGGTCTATATCTGCAAATTGAAGCAAGGAAATGATAGGGTCCATAATCTGAATAAGTAGATCTACCCTCTCCCACCAGGCATCATCCAACACTATGTCCTTCACTCTTTTTGAGGCTGCTTGATCTGTCTTTCTCCAAAAAGACCAAAACTCTGAAATAACCATGGCCCAGAGAGCGGTCTTGACCTCCCTCAATCTCTTCAACATGATGAATGAAGAGGAAAACTGTGTACCCGCAATCTTCAACAATGATAGATTGGTATACTCCTTGTAGATAGTGAGGGCATTTTTATGGTTTTGTACAAATTTGTGGATATGCTGTGGATCCTCAATAATGCTTCCAATCCAAAGCACATCAAAGGCAATAGATTTCAGTGCGAAGTTCAATAAATGGACAATGCAAGGTGTCCAAAATACTTGTGGATATTTAGCTTCCACAATCATGCCAGTAGCTTGACAATCAGGTGCATTATCTGTAATGATTTGCACACAAGAATTGACACCTACATCTTCAATAACTTTAATAAACAGCTCACCCATATATTATGCATCCTTGCATTATCCAAGTGCATCCATCGATTTCAAGAAAACTGGACCATTCAAGGAAGACACGATGAAGTTGATGAGTCGTGTTGTGCTGGATCTGTCCTTCCATCAAAAACAATACTAACCCCAGATGTTGGCCATGCTGATTTAATAGGCTCAAGCATTTTGTCCACCTCTTTCTTTGCCTTTGTCAACAATGTGGTTCTAAGCTTCTCTGACCTAGGAGGCACATACCCTGATGGAGTCCCATGACTTAGAACTTGGAACATCTTAATAAATAGAGGTGACTGTGCAACATTAAAGGATATGAAGTTCCGATACAAAAAATGCAATGGTGAGATCAAGCTCTTCTCACTTCTCTTTCTGGAAAATCTTGTCCATTGGACCAAGTGCAGTTTCCTTTCTTTTTGCTGCTTGTTCCCCACTAGAACTCTCAAATGGGAACTTGTTGCTTCTTTTCCTCAAGAATGGAATGGGGTCATCATTCTTGTTTTGTTTTGCTTTTGCAGCCACATTTGCCACACCAACAATTGCCTCTCTTTCCATTTCCTTCCTCTTTGCTAAAGACACCTGTGTACAAGCTGAAATTCCACAACTCGGTAAAGCCAACAGATGAGCTTTCACACGATAATATGTGCTCACGAAATGGTTGTGGTAATAACTGCATTTCCAAGCAACATTGCCTCCTCCCTTCATCTCGCTGCCTGGCCCTGACTTTCTTGTGACATATTTCCACAATGGATATTTGTGGTCTTGAGGTTGTTGTCTTCCCTCAACATTTGAAGCTGTTGTTGCAGCCCCACTTCCAATAGATGGAATACTTGCAAACCCTGATGAAATAGGAATAGGAGGGGCATCTTCAATGGGGACATTCTTCCCCTTTCTTTGCCCCTTCCTTGCTGCCCTTGATTGAGCTATGAATGCTGTAAAAAATAAACAAAAAATGCCCAAATTTGTAAAACTTATGCACATTCAAACCGAATGCAAAAAAATAGAGAGATAATGCACTTACTGGTTCCTTGAATCTCCTTGAAAACGCTCCCTTGCTCCTTGCTTCTCTCTCAACTCACAACAAACACAAAATGAAAAAAATAAGAGAGAAATCACTTTTTTATAACCTTGGGAAACCTTTCTGCTTGGGCTGTGTCTGGCATATTAGGACATGATCATGTCCTGTACGGACACGATCAGATTCGCTGAGTTGGACACGAATTTGTACGAATCGTGTCCGATTCAACGGATTTGGGACACGTGGCCTCTGAGGTACGAATCCGATTTCTTAGGTACAAACCCAATCAATAACCAACGAATATAATATCAACCTGATGTAGTAGAGGTGGCTTGGTGTAAATTTTTGAAGATGTTCTATGCTTGATGCAACTTTACTTTTATCCCCATGTGGGTCAGCAATCCCCATAAACAAGAGAAAGTAAAGTCTTGATAGAACATACGTTAGATCAACCAGGAAGACAAGCCAGGAAAAATACTCGTGTGGTAGTCATTACAGCGATTATATGATGCTAACCAACAAAGTCTCATCACGTTCGACCAGCTTGAAGTGTCCTGCACACACAACCATAAAGGCTGACTCATCGAAAATCAACGCCAATTCAACAAAAGTCCACATCAGTTCAGGCGTCGTCGAGTCGACATCATCCATATTCACGGCGTATCGATTCTGACATCATCCATGACTGGTATCCGATTCTGGCGTCCATTTAAGGCGTCATCCGGATTCTGAAACATAAGTCCATATTTTTGGCATCATCCTGTTTGGCGACATCCATCAGTTTACGGCATCCATATTTACAAGCGTCGCCGGATCGAGGATGTTTATGATGAATGATTGAAATGCTTCTACTAACGTTGATTCTTCCCTTATCAATCAATTCTTCTTTGACACATTTATTATTGATGTAAAACCAAGGCGACTGTACATATTTTTGAAAGTATTAAAATAGATTCAAAATAAATGTTTTGCTCATCAGGATCAAGATGATCTTTAGATCAGTCTTACCTTATTATGAAGACAATAAAAATGTTGGTGTCTTTATTGAACATATGCTGTCGGTTTAGTTGAATTATTATTTAACATATCTCGCTTCAGGAGAACTCCATCATACGTCAAACATAGTCATCGTATGTAACTTGCTACTTTGTACCAGATTATTTAGAACAATGGATCATTACAAGACTTATCATTCTCTGGTAAGCGGTTCATTACGAGTGCGAAACCTTGTTAGATTTGGACAACTAGGTCAAAAGCTCCATCTAGTCTTCTTTCGGATGAAGTTTAATGTTATGGTAGGATTCTCTTTCAGGTGCCGTCGTATAAATTAGTTATGTCCCGATGAGCCGACCATTTTATTTTAAATTATTATTTGTAATAAATTAAAATGAAATTAGTATAGGTTTTACCTTATGAATGTGTCACACCTCAATGATGGATATAAATACGATTAGCGTTGAGCTTTTATCATCTCATCCCACATCTTCTCCTGCAGATGCATCTGGCTGCCCAGAAAAGGTTCATCTCTCGTGAAAGAAGAACCAAATCTCTTTCAAAAGCTCCAGGTAGTGCAACAAGTTACCCCACCTGATTCAAGGTTTGAGCCTGAGGTTGAAACAGCAGTGACTTTGGTCCAACGCATGGTCTGTTTAATTAGTACTGAAATTAGATGCCTTGAAGGCCTTTCATTTAGCTGAAAATGAGTCAAAAGATTGACCAAAGTTGAGCTGGTTAGGCTGTATTCTTACTTACTGTTGACACCTGCATTTGCGTTGACTTTCTAAGGTTGACTTTGAAGTTGGTAGGATAGTGATTTGAGAATTTGTTGTGACACATTTGGGTTGGCCGACCAAGAAGACTTTGCGTTGAAACATCTGTGATCACCTTTTGCTTTTAATACATTCTCTTGTTTTACGTTTGTCTTCTATAGATCCTTTCGTGTGTTCTATCGACATTTTACTTAACTATTTATGTGATTCTTCCCATTATAAAAGTATTATCCATGTAATTTATCTCTAAAAATTTTACATGGTGTCTAAGCGAAATTAATTGACCTACATATAGCAATATAAGCGAGAAAAATGAGTTCCCAAGTTATGGCTTCAAGGAGGATGATATGGTGACGGGAAGGGATGACTTTATTTATGGAAGAATGATATTAGATCTCAAATTACAGAAGACCATGATCTGTGGACTATGTCTGAAGTAGAATACAGAGGCATTCACATCTTTCCTCTTTAACTAAAACCAAGTATAAGGGAGATCCGTAAAGCTAATGATGAGAATCCATACATCAGGAGAACACGCAGTTGCCTACCCATGTACCAGGCTGGGCATCCAGAAGGTCTGTAATCAGTGATACCAAATGTTCAAAATAAACAATACCATTAGTTACAATATTTAAAAGATCATTCAAGAATGCGAAGAAAGGCGGGGGATGAGTGTCCAAACATACTGGGAGGTGGTAAGGATCGGGAACAATGCGCTAATGGGGAGACAATAGCCGATCATTGAATGGTACTCATCGCATGAGGCTTATATGAATGGCAAGTATTCAACACTACCATTCTCAATAATCTAGTCCCTAACTTTGGCCAATGACTCATAAAGATACATGCAAAGACAAAGAATGAAGATAAAGCGGTAGAGAAATACTTTCTGTTTAACTGCAGAAGAAGAACTAGTGAGTCCTAAGAACAAAGGAAGAGCAGAAATTTAGGAAAAGAGAACGTGTTTCACTTGTGACTTTGGTCACTATGCTGGGAAGTATCCTTTCAAGAAGGATTCTCCCGATAGTGACAGCAACAACAACAACGAAAGAATGGAAATCAAAGAAACGATAGGTCAAAAGGAAGAAGGCTCCCTCGGCGAGAAACAATCAACCTTTCAAAGGTCTAAAAACTCTGGGTATGAAATTAAATGTTGTTGATAAAGAAATGAATATATTCTTGTCTGCCACTCTCTGTTTTGCATCCCCCCCGGAAACCCTGAATGTACGCCGTTTGGAAGTAGATAGTGGTGCCTCGGGCCGCTCAGGGTTCAGAGGCACATCTCCGACATGGTTGAAAGGGTCCTGTCTGAGGCTATCCCTTCGATAATGCCACCATCTGGCGAGGACGGGGAGCGTGACCCTCCACTTGTCTCAAGGCCAGTCCTACATTTGCGGGATGGCCTCTTTAAAATTGAAGAAAGACGCGATAATACATATCGGCCATCGAAGATAGGAGACGTGTGGCATTAGCAGTGGAAAGGTGCACATGGCATGGAAGAAAGTCTCAAGGAAGCTATTGTGAAGTTGGTTTTAGGGTTAGAACCTCCTACAGTGAAAGGAAGTCCCTGGGAAGTACCAGCCTGCAAACCACTATCATATGGCTGGGCCTATGGCACGGAGTTTAGGACATGCCTTCATTACAAGGCCCTTCCCAGAAGCAAGGAAGGTGGTGACGAGGATGCCGATTTTGGGGAAATAATCATGAAGGTTGTATGTAAGGGTTGTGCCGAAGTAAAGCATACAGGGGACCTTTCCCCCTCAAAGTGTCTGAACATGATGTTTTGCAGCGGTCCCATAAGTCTATACGATGCTACCGTAACATCCACGGGAGGATGTTCTTTTATATGACATTCAACGATGACTTCTCCTTAAGGCACCGGATATACTTCTTGAAGAAGAAGGATGAGGCTTTCATGTGGTTTCGTACAGCTAAGCCTGCTTGGTGGAAAATATGACAGGGAAGAAGATCAAGATTTTGAGGACGACAATACATGCTGAATATGGAGTCAAATAGGTTCAGGACTTTTTGCGGAAAGTACAGCAAGAGCTATCACCTATGCTCTGCAGCGAATAGCGACAACAGACGAAGAAACGGGACATTGTGGGGCGTGCCGTGCCATGCTATGTGACAGGGGTCTATCGAAGTTTCTATGGGGAGAAGGCACGAATACCTTTAATAATAAGACAAACCGATGCCCTCATTCACATAGACTCCAAAACTCCAGGGTTTTCACGATGAAACACAGCGTCTCATTTTAGAATTTTTGGATGTATTTATTTTCTTTTAAAAAAGAAATGAAAGCACGGATATACAGGAAGAAAAGAATGTTGTGAGCTATAGCAAGCCTCTAGGCCTATTCAAGTCTCTATGCTGGTCAAGGGAAGTAGAAATGTGCATGATGTCACTTTTGGCAGAAGATGCTTTACTAGAAAGTAGTAGATCTTCAAGGATGCAGAGAAGAGTATGAAGCAAGGCACAGAAATGGGAAGAACCACGAGGATGGTTTCAATGCGTGATGTTGGAAGGACAATAGGACCCAGTATCATCTCCCTTCACTTGAGAAAAGAATGTCATAGCTCAGGGACACTCTGAGAGTAGAAGACAAAGGCGCTGAGGGACATTGAGAAAACAAAGCCAGTGTAGATACCAAGGGACATCCATTGTAGTACTATTGTACAATACGGGGCTGGATCTTTTGACATGCAGCTTGTCAGTACGAGGAAAGGATGCTGCTATACAACGAAGAATATGAGTCCATAATGAAAGACAATCACGGGGATGTGTGGTTCCAGGCAGAAGGACCAGATAGTTGTCACCGTGACAGAAACCTACAAGATCAAGCATGAATCCAGGTGGGGAAGTATTAGAAAAGTTAAAGGCAGATTTGTGCAGGCAACTATCTCAAAAGGAAGGAATAGATTGTGATGACATATTTGCACACCAGCTGGCTTCGATATACCACCATTCGATCAATCACTAGCTGTGTTTGCTCGCAAGGATGGAGTCTTCATCGGATGGATGTCAAGAGTAACACCACGCATGGTGCAATAAAAGAAGAGGTATATGTGGAACAACCTCTCAAGAGTTGAAGTCCGGGATCGGGACACTCATGCCTGCTGGTTGGAAGAAATCCCTCCTATGATTGAAGCAAGCACCGAGCTTGGTACAAGAGGGTAGATAGCTACTTAGGCTGGAAAGTGGGCTTCACTGTGAAGTAATCTTACAGTCAGACCTTCCTTTCCACAGGGTTGTCTGGGGAAGCCTCTCGTGCAGTCTTTGTCATGTGGACGACCTCTTCACAGCAAATCTTTGTGACCTCTCTTCATCGTGCAAGAGGAGCTTAACAACGAGTTCGAGATGAAGGACCTGGGGCCAGTGCACTACTTCCTGAGCTGGGTGGGGCCTGGAGAGATTTTCCTTTCTCAAGGAAAATGGCTGTGTGGCTTTCACCGGAAGAATTCTTGTGTCGTTAGTTGCAATTCATGTCGACACCAATGGAACTCAACTTCAAGGAACAGGTGGCGGCCTTACGTTTGATCGTATTGGCAAATCCTGCGAGTATCGTTAACTCGTAGAGACTCTGATGTTCTTGGTGAACATCGTCCGGATATATGTTTTGCGATGAACACTTTGAGTCAAGGGTGGATTTGACCTCATCACTTTCAACTCGGGTTGGTGCCGGGGAATCTTCGAGATGTCGAGGTTGCAGTCTTCATAAGTGAGGCTCTGCTAACGGGAGCGTGACACTTTCAGGTAGATGCTCTTACAATCTTCGTGGTGAGTGTGGTGGATACGTAAGAGCACATCGAGATGTTGCTTCAATCTTTGGTTACTTCGATTTTATGGATGAGTAGGGAAAGCGAAATCAGTGGCTTTGAGCACGCGAGAGGCCGAATACATTGCGGCAGTATGGCTGTTGTGAAGCTGGTTGGATGCTTGGCCTCTTTAGTGGTTGTTTGTGGACATGTGCTAGATACCACGCGATACTCTGTGATAACGGGAGTGGGATTAGCTTGACGAAGATCTGTGTTCCACGACGATCCAAGCATATTGACCCTTCGAGGTACCATTCTGCATCGGGATATGTGGTACGGGCGAGGCGCGTGAGCCTGATCCTGGGCCCGATGGCTTGGTCGCGGATATTCTCACTAAGCCTGAGGAAGGTCAAGTTCTAACACCCAGAAGTGAGAGACTTGGTATCATGGGCAGCCCACAGCCCTATGATGTGGGTCTGTTGGACGATGAGCTCGAGGAGCTGCGGGGGCTTTGAGGACGACTTCTCGGAGCTATGAGCAGCCACAAAGCTAGGCTTGCCAAACCTTGTTGGTGTGCTTGGACCCATAAATTGCGTTAATGAGTTGGTTCACCTCTCATTATCTGTGCCCCGTATGCATCCTACCCATTGAGTTCGGGGCTCATGGGAAGTACCTCTCATTTTGCCAATGAGATGGGAAAAGCTAGAGACCGAGTAGCAAGGGCGATGGACGCATCGGAGATTGTTGTACTCTCTGTCTAGGATGGCACGGTCCAGCCACTTGATGCGGGTCAAGTCTGGTGAGGTCTCGGACCTCGGCGACTTCGGGTCGAGATGAACCAACTTTGGGTTGGTTGGGGAGTCTTTGGTCGATGGGGTTTGGGACCTCGGTGCCGTTGTCGACCGGGGGATGATGTCTTTGTATTTGACCCACTTTTGTTAGGAAATAAAGAGGCCGGCAAAGCGAGTTACGGCGGGATGACGCAGTGTTTTAGTTGCAGTGGGTGGAGTTCTCCCCTAGTTGAGGAAAGTGTTAAGATTTGGACAACTAGGTCAAGCTCCATCCTTCTTGATGCTGGATAGAAATTTAATGTTCTTGTTGGATTTATCTTCTAGGAGAGGTGTAAAATCAATATAAAATGATTTATATTGATGAAGCGAGAACATTTATTTTGAATTTATTATTTATAATAAATTTAAGTGCGAGTCGGCCTTAAGGTTTTACACCATATGAATGTGTCACACCTCAATGATGGATATAAATACGGTCAACGTTGGAGAGCACTGTCTCATCTCATCACACATCTTCTCCTACGTTATCTACAAGCATTTGAGAAGCGAGTTTCATCTCCCTCGTGAGAAGAAGGACGAAATCTCTGCCATTTAAAGGGTAAAATTTGCGGCAAATTTTGCGGTTAGGGTTTGCAGGCAGTTTGACCAACGTTGACTTTGGTCAACGCAGGTACGTTTGAGCTGAAATTTTGTGGAGAATTCGATTTTTGTAGGCCGTACTCATTGGCACAAAATGAGGTCAGGTCAGTAAAGTTGAATGCCGTTGACTTTCTTGTTGCTGCCACAACGTTGACTTTTCTGAGTAGATTGACTTTTCTAGGGTTGACTTTGAGTTGGTACACTGGAATGTAATTGATTTGAGTGACATTTGGGTTGGCCGACCAAGAAGACTTCTTTGATTTGAAGCATCTAACGATCGCCGTAACGCACTAACACATTCTCTTGTTTCTCGTTTGTCTTCTATAGATCCACTAGTATGTTCTATCGGCCCCATTTCATAACTATTTATGTGATTCTTTGTTATAAAAGAAATGCGTGCCATCAAGCATAGAACATCTGGAAATTTCTGGTATAACAGGACTCTGAAGAGTCTCATAGCAACAGAGTCGGTTGTGGGCACAGAAGTCGATAGGAGGTCTAAAACCTTCACTTGGACTCAAGAGAGTCATATATACTAACCCGAAGTTAGTCTCACTGACCTGAAGTCAGTTGGAGGTCCGAAACCTCACATGGACTCAAAGAGTCACATACCAACCCGAAGTTGGTTTATTTGACCCGAAGTTAGTAGGGGGCCCGAAACCTCACATGGACTCAAAGAGTCACATACCAACCCGAAGTTGGTTTATCTGACTCGAAGTCAGTAGGAGGTGTGAAACCTCACTAGACTTGATCCCAGATCAAGTGGTTGGACACGTGTCATCCTAGATAGAGAGTATGACAATCTATGATGCGTCCATTAGTCTTTGCTACTAGTCTCTAGCTTTTCCCACCTCATTGGCCAAATGAGAGGTACTTCCCATGAGTCTGGAACTCAAATGGGTAGGATGCATACGAGGCACAGATCATGAGAGGTGAACCAACTCAATCATAACGGTGGGGCCCAAGCACACTAACAAGGTTCGGCAAGCCTAGCCCTGTGGTTGCTTATAGCTCCGAGAAGCTATCCCCAAAGCCCCCCATAGCTCCCAGAGCTCATCGTCCAACAGGACCCTCAGAATAGGGTCGTTCCACGATACCAAGATTCTCACGGAAGGTTAGGAACATGACCTTCCCCAAGGGCATTGTGAGAATATCTGTGACCTGCTCATCAATTCCTATATGATCGAGCCTTATGGAGCCTCGTTGTACCATATCTCGGATAAAGTGGTACCAGCCATGAACATGCTTGGATCGTTCATGGAACACGGGATTCTATGACAAACGAATCCCCCTCTAGTTATCACAAAGGATAACGGTGGTATCTAGCACATGTTCGAACAACTCATTGAAGAGATTTCGCAACCAAGTGACTTCATAACAGGCCATACATGTTACAATGTATTTGGCCTCAGCGGTGCTCAAGGCTATCGACTTCAGTTTCCTGCCTGAAGCAGATCTATGTGTGAAGTAGCATCCAGATGTGCTCTTGCGATCCACCACACTGCCAACCCAATCGATATCAGTATATCCATGGAGTGTCATACTCCCAGTAGTGTATCTTAGCCCATGGTCTATCGTGCCTCATAGATATCTCAGGAGTTTCTTGGCACCAACCCAGTGAATGTTATGATCAACCATGTGTTGACTCAAAGTGTTCACTGCACAACATATGTCTGGATGGGTGTTCACTAAGAACATCAGGGCCCCTATGAGTTGAAGATACTCAGTAGGATTTGCTAGCACTGGCCTAGCAGCGCTGCCACTCAACTTCTTAAAGTTGAGCTCCATTGGTGTCGACACAGACTTATAGTCCATCATACAAAATCTTTCTAGAAGCTTCACAATGTATTTTCCTTGAGAAAGGAAAATCTCGCTAGGTCTCTGCCAGACCTCCAGGCCTAGGAAGTAGTGCATCAGTGCCTAGGTCCTTCATCTCGAACACAACAACGAGCTCCCTCTTGCACTGATGAATGAGAGGGACAACACCTGTCAGGAAGAGGCCGTCCACATACAGCACCAGAATGAGAGGCTTCTGTCTATCAACCTTGAAGTAAAGGTTCGGATCAGCATTACTACGACTGAAGCCTGGCTTCATCAGGTAGCTATCTATCCTCTCGTACCAAGCTCTGGGTGCTTGCTTCAACCTATAGAGGGCTTTCTTCAACCTGCAAAAATGGGTGTCCTGATCTTGGACTTCGAACCCCAGAGGTTGCTCCACATACACCTCTTCCTTTATCGCACCATGCAGAAATGCGGTCTTCACATCCATCTGATGAAGACTCCATCCTTGCGTAGCAGCAAGGGCTATGATAGAGCGGATGGTGGTATATTAGGCCACAGGTGCAAATATATCATCATAGTCTATGCCTTCCTTTTGAGAGAAGCCACGGGCAACGAATCTTGCCTTGAACATTTTAGCACTTTCATCAGATCCATGCTTGATCTTGTAGAGCCATTTCGAGGTGATAACTGCTTTGTCCTTTGGTCTTGGAACCACATCCCATACATCATTCTTCATTATGGACTCACACTCTTCGTGCATAGCCTCCTTCCATACTTAATGCTTTACGGCTTCCTCAAAAGATCCAGGCTCAGATTGTACAATAGTACTCATGGCTGCTAGATACCCTTGGTATCTACTTAGCTTCTTGCTTTCATGAATGTCCCCCTTTGGGGCCATATGTCCCTCGGCATCCTCGAGAGTGTCCCTGAGCCATGATGGTCTCTTCCCTATTGAAGGAGGTGGATCAATCGGGTCCATTGGTCCTTCAGCACCGGGCATCGTCTCATCCTTCGGTTCTTCTTGATTTCCAGGCCTTGCTTCATGATCTTCTTTAGATCTTAGAAGATTGACTACTTTCCTCAGGGAAGCATCTTTGTCAAAGGTAACATCGTGGCATATCTCCACTTCCCTTTGACCAGGCACATATACTTTATAGGCCTTAGAAGTTTCATTATAGCCCACAGACATTGTGGTCTCCCTCTTGATGCTAGCTCCTCTGCAAAAGTTCTTGAACTCGTTCGTCTCATATAATAAGAACATCCTCCCAAAGATGTCACGGGAAGCATACCAAACATATCAGAATGTACTAATTGCAAGACATCAGATGCCTTTGTTACACTTGAGGGGAAAGGTCCCCTTGTATGCTTTCCTTCAGCACAACCCTGACATACACCTTCATGATTATTTGAGAACTCAGGCATCCCCGTCATCACCTTCCTTGCTTCGGCAAGGGCCTTGTAGTGAAGTTGTTCAAACCTCCGGTGCCATAGTTCAGTCTGTCGGATAGTATCACATGTCATCGCTCCCAGTGGACTTCATCCAACCTGTTAGAGTGTACCAACTCTAAACCCAATCATGATAGCTTCCTTGAAACTCTTCTTCCACATGCACACCTTCCATCAATGAATGCCACATTGAAACCTTTGCCTTCCATGGCCGAAACGGACACAATGTTCTTTTTCAAATTAGGTACATATAGTACATCTTGCAGGCAGAGGACTTGACCTTGAGACAAGTGGAGGGTCACAGTCCCTGTCCCTTTCATGGGATGTGTGGCATTATCTCCAAGGATAATTTGTAGATTAGTATCCTTCTCAACCATATCAATAAGTGCTTCCTTGAACCCAATGATGTGCCTTGAGGCACCACTATCTATCAACTAGACATCCATAGTGTCGGGTGGAGATGTCGCAGAGAGGGCAGATATAAGAATGAATTCATTTCTTTTATCATCAAAAACATTTGATTCCTCATACCTGGAATTTCTTGACCTTTTGAAAGGTTGCCCATTTCCGCTGGAGGGAGCCTTCCTTTTCTTGACCTTCTTGAAAGGGCACTCTCTAGCATAGTGACCTAGCTCAAAGATGTAGGCAACCAAACTCTTATGAATTGAGTCACTGATCATCAGCTTTGCTTTGATTTCCCCCTTCTTGTACTTTGATTTGGTAGCAACAGTTGCAGTGGATGGAGGCTCTTGGATTTTACCCTGCACATAGTCCATGACATCTTGGTCTTCCAAATTAAGATCCAATGTCATCTTCCAAACATGAAAGTCATCCTTCCCAGTCAATTTTTCATCAGCCTTAAAGCCATTGTGGTTTTGAGGAACCCATCCTCTTCTTCGGTGATTGCTACAAACTAGGGCTTTGTCTTCACCTCAGCTTTGATACCATGTAAATTTTTGAAGATGTTCTATGCTTGATGCAACTTTACTTTTATCCCCAATGTTAGTCAGCGATCACATAAACAAGAAAGTAAAGTGCTGATAGAACATACCAGTAGATCGACAGAAGACAAGCTAGAAAAATATATGTGTGTTGGTGCATTACGGTAGTCACTAGGATGCTTCAACCAGCAAAGTCTCAATACGGTCAGCCAACCAGAAGTGTCACACACAACCCTTAAAGACAACTCATCAAAAATCAACATAATTCAACAAAAGAATCCCACATCCAGATTTCCGGCATCATTCAGATTTACGGCATCATCCATATTTACGGCGTCCAGATTTACAACATCATCCAGATTTACGACATCATCTAGATTTACGACATCATCCATATTTACGACATCCAGATTTACGACATCCATTTCTGGCATCATCCAAATTTACGACATCGTCTAGATTTACGGCATCCATTTCCGGCATCATCCAGATTTACAGCATCCATTTCCTGCATCATCCAGATTTACGGCATCCATATTTACGGCATCCATTTCTGGATCATGAGGATGTGTGTGATGAGATGATTGAAATGTCCTCCAATGTTGACTCTATTTATATCAATCATTGAGGGTGTGTGACACATTTGCTGGGGGTATAAAACCTTAAGGCCGACCTGCACATATTTTAAAAGTATTAAAAATAAATTCAAAATAAATGTTCTACTCATTGGATCAAGATGATTTTTAGATCGATCTTGCACCTCTTCGAAAGAGGAACCCAATAAAAATATTGGTGTCTTCATTTGAGCATCACAACATGGAGTTTGGACCTAGTTGTCCAATTTTAACACTTGGCTCTAAAATACTGACATGTAACACTAAAATGGCTCAGTGGTCCGAACCTCCTTCTCTGTCTATGTGGCTCAAATTTTCAAAAGAGGATTTGCATTATGCTCAAATAGTGGCTTCATATGATATATTGCCCCTTCGATATGATCCAAGTTTTAGCCAAAGTTCAATATGAAGGCGACGCCATTTAAAACTGTGTGGATTGGATTGATTTTAAACTGTAATGTGAAGGTGGCTGAAGTTATGTCCACAATCATATAAAAGTTAAAACCAATCCCATGGCTGCTCATACGATTGCTTCATAAAAAAAAGAAAATTCTTTAATAAATGCCTCCCATGATATGTGATGCTCCACCGTCCTATCAGTTTATTGAATATGCAAGTGGCTATATGTTATATGACAAGGCAGATCTACTAAATTTACACATCTAGCCCATCATCCTTGTGCAGTATGGTGGGTAACAATGGTCAACTGGGGATGTGTCCTCTCTAGGAAGAAGGCATGAGAATTGTTACTGATCCAATTACAAGGGTTGTGAAGGTCCTGACAATTTGTTGGTAGGGCAGGGACCCAATGTCACCTTGGCCCAAGAATCCACTATTTAGACCCAACAACGTCCTAAATGATTTAGGGAGGAATCTCAAAAATAACCCTAAACAATCTGAAATATGACCAGTGCCTTAAATGGGGTCACACGAAGTGGAGGTGTTAATCTTCATGAACTGTCTAGCTGTTAATGATGTAACTGTACAACAGAAAACTAAAATGAGAATTTAGCAGAACCAAAACACAGAAAATATGGGGTGTAAGTAGTCGATTTTGGTTTACAGAATTTACTCTAAACAAATATGTAATTAGTTTTCAATGTAGGCCATTGGTTAGAGAGTTATGGGTCAAAATAGCTTACTGCCCTGTGAATTAAATTGTAAAGTCTGCATAAAAATGTAGGGACGACAACCTTTTAAGCCCACAACAACCACCTTACAAGTGCCTAAGCACTTTCAGATTTTATGTCTAGGGGTGGAGAGGTATGGAGATCAATTTTGAGTCTTGTGAGGCCTCTCAACTTAAAATAGCTAAAAATTCAATTTATAGCAAGCTGGAAATTGCTTTTTTAGAATTTTGGGTGAAACCCTCTTGGGAAAAATGCCGAAAAATTTCCAGATTTTAAATTATGCCTTTAATATGGATGGAGATTACATATAAAATTACTCTAAATGATGAATAACATAAAAATTAAATACGGTAGAGTAATGAGAGAGGTTTCTTGAAGTGATTACTTGAAATGCTGAAACCTCTGATTTTATTGCATATTTTGTATGCTATAGCCAATAATTTCCTGCATCTGCAAAACAACTCAATTAGATACTAGCATAAAATATGTAAAAAATGTCACTTGTACATATGCTTGGTTAGATTTATCAATTTTCTCCAAGGTAATGCTTGCTAATAAAAATAAATGAACAAAAAAACAACATGCTAATTGATCCTAAAGTAAATGCAGAAAATAAAGGTTTTGGATTTTTTGTTAGAAAAAAAAAGTGGTTATTGAGCTTATACTTGTGTTGTTCTTACCTCACACTTGTGGCAATGTTAAATTAAGACCTTCTTAAGTTTATTTTGCTTGATAGCTCAAGGAAGTGTGTTTGGTCTTGAAAAGAATTCACCCTCACTATTGAATTAACCCCTTTAATAAATTTTGAACTCACTTAGGAGCGGCCCCCTTCGATGTGGCAATTTCGGTCTTCAGATCCTGTGTGTAGTGAAGTCAAAATCTTACACAGTTTGAAGCTTCCATTTAGAATGGTCTGGTTGCTTGAATTGATCTACTTGCAAAACAAAATGGCTAAGTGGGGTTCCCTGCCAGTTCACTATTTCCATGTGACTGTGTAGCTCTCGAATGGAAAGATCTGTTAACCTTAGTGTAATTTTACTTATTATTAAAGAAATTATATTAAACTTGAATTAGCACATAATCAAGAAGAAATATGAAAATAAAACCCCCTCCACACAACGTATATAAAAATTCAGAAATGTTTTTAAGAAGTGAGCTCTTTTTATTAATGGTGGCACCAACCTCAAATGACAACAATAATAATACAATGGGTGGAGGCTAGCCTTTTATAGAAAAAATTGTACCGACTAGCTAACGACTAGTTTTAACTCCTCTTCTAGAAATTATTTTACTAGTCATCCACAAGTTGGAGATTTACTAAGTTATTCATAAAATACTACAATATAATTAATTAATCACCCTCTAGGGGGTCAACATGGACAAATTCCCTCGATTTAAACAATGATTCCCTTTGCTCATGGTCCAAATGGTCAATATTCATGATTGCAGGCTTAGGTGGTTCAGTGTTCCCTTCTTTTGGTCCATGGGAAACTCGACTTGGTCCCTTTAGTGTTGTAACTTCCTTGGAGAGAGGCTTGACTTGGTATTTGGAGGAAAAATTTATCTTGAAACTACTACTTTCTTGGTCTAACCCCTTAACTTCCTCATTCCATTATCTTCCAATGGCTAGTTGATTTATCCCAGTGGCTAATTGAGTTCCAATTACTAGTTCGACTTGAATTTTTTCCCCTTTGTAACTTGACTTAGCCACGTGTTTCCTAGATCTTCAACGCCCTTGCCCTTCTTGCAATTTTGGAGCCTTGGTATTGCTCTACTAGCTTGGATCTATTTTGGGTACCTCTCAAATTTTCCACATCCTACAAGGTGTTGCCACATCATCACCTGGTTGCTGTGTCATTTTCCACCATTGCTGGTTCTCTAACGCCTTGGCTGATCAATAAAATCTGGCACATGGGTATTGTTCATCTCTTCATGTTGATCACTTTTGATGTAATGCATGTCTGATTCTGCCCAACGCTCTCCCTATTTTTCCACTTGGAAATCTGCTTTGGCTCAATGACCAAGTTTGACCAAGATGTAACTAGCCAACACATTCTTTGATTGGAAAAAGTTGACATGGCGTGGATTCCTCTCTTCAAACTACACTATTTGAGACTAAGTTGACTTTTTTCACTACCGCAACTACTTTGCATTGGGAACTATGAACTACTGTGGGAAACAAAAAGTTGTCGATATGAGGCTACCATGCATGAGAGATGTCTGAGGAATATTGCACCAAAGCCAAGGCCACCTACATACTTTATTGACCATAACCATGTGGTAAGACATAGGTGCACCTTGATGGGAGCTGGACCAATGTTGCATGAAGTGGGGACATTTTTTGGAAGCCGATCTGTGAACGCGTCATTTCCCAAAAATCTAGGAATCGAAATGTCTCGGGACCATTTACTATATATGTATATTTTATAATTTTTTTGTATTTATATTAAAAAAACATCCAAAATACCAAATTAGTTGTATAAGACATGAAAATATGCATATTTTCACATAAATGAGGATAGATATGACATCCATTGTTTATCAATGATTAATTATTCCAGTGTTGACCATCTAAATAAATCTACCATCTAGAATCTAGATTCCTCTTCTCTTGCCATCTTTTGCCTCTACTTCGACTTTAGGGATTATAGTCAACATTGCCCATTTTTTATCAAACGACCTAATCCAAGCTTTATAATATGGTAGAGAAAGCTTAACATGCTTAGTCAATGATTTTGACTTGATTGAAGGGTACATTTTTGCTAAGGCCATGACAAAGGAGTTCAACAATCAACAACACCAACACTGAAGTACATATAGGGCTTGGTGCTCTTGATTAAATGCCAAGCACATGCCTCATACATGATTTATTCCAATGAAATGCCATAATCCCATTGATCCTGAAATCTGTTAAGTCTGTTGAATTTTGAATGGGAGATGAAAATCTATTTTCTCCATATGATGTCTGATGAGGGTGGAACCACTCTCAAACATCTTGAGCCATTTCATGGTAATGTTAAAAATTGAAGTAAAAGGATGAAAATGAAGGATAAAGGAGAATGTCAATTTTACTTTAAGAATTTAACATTACCATTAGGGAGCATCTAGGAAGCATCTAGGGAGCATCAAGGGGCACCTTGGGAGTATTCGGAAAGCATAGTTTCTCACATAACAGTTAGAAATCCCCCCCCCCGCCCCCCAACCCCCCCCAAAAAAAAGCCTTGTCGAACAATGTGAATCGTCCACCTTCTCTCGGATCCATGATGGATACATGCCCGAACCTCCACGGATCCCCAATTGATCCTTTCCATATCAGTGGATCGGGCAGTCGGAATCGCAGATTGGGCCCCCTAATTTTCCAGGAATCGCCAAAAAATGGCGGAACCGCAGATCCGATTTTCGGATCTGCGATTCTGCTAAAGGATTGATGGCAAATCCGTACAGGAAGTGGTTCTGCCTCCTGATCCTTTTATGGGGGGGGGGGGAACGGTTCCTACAACATTGGGCTGGACTAACCAATACACTTGTGATTAACCCTACAAAAGAAGGCTCCCATAAAACCATTAGTCCTTAAGAATCTTATCCAAGGCCCTCCAATCATATATAGGACAAAAGGAACCCAAAGTAAAATTCAAGAGACCAGCCATGGTTCAACTTAAACAAAAATATACAAACTCAAGGACAAGACAAAAGGTCTAAGATGCCTAATATAGGACTTCACATGGTTTTTACATTGCTTTTGACTTGTGACCTTGGGCTTACAATGGTGGTGATAAATACTGCAAAAGTTTTTATGTACCCCTGTTGACATGAGGGGTAAAAACTGGAACCAATTGCGAGACACATGCTCTACTTGAGAGGGTGTGAGAACCTCAAAATATTTCACTTCTCACCTAAAAAGCTCGACAATACAACATCAAATATAGGGAGGGAGTTAGACGAAAGTTCCATCCCTTCTTAACATGGCAATAAATTAGACTCGAATGACAACTAATCTAGGAAATGAATAACATGCATAAATAGACTGACAAGGAAAAAATGTATAACTATACTAAAGTATGTGAAAATGTCTTGTTAATGAAGCAAAATTGAAACCATGCTAAGAGAGGAAAATGTGATGAAAGTTAAAATATCTAAACTAACCTAACGCTCATGCTAAAGAGGTTTTTCATCCTATCCTAATCAAGTCAAAAGAGGCAAAACATGTGAGGTGAGATCATATAACCATTGTAACCAACGAATAACTTCATCATTACCTTTGGTTTTACCTTTGTTCTTGGTTGCTAAGAAAAATAATGAAACATCAAACCTGTGGTGGATGTCTGTTAGAATTTTTTTGTGGTTTGGACAAAATTTGTTGGGAAATCTTCATCATGTGGAAGGAAATCAAAGAAGAGCCACAATTTCTCTATACTATTGCATGCTTCCTCGACCTACCAATCAATAGGGATGTTGTATTCATTAATCCTAATGTCAACTTGCACCATTCATCATTGTTTGCGAAATATGGAAGCATGGAGGGTTTTGATGGTGGATCCAGCTAGAACCTATGCATAGACTATTTCCCTTCTTGGCTGCCCCCAATCACATGTACACAAATATGATGAGCCAATTTAGAGAAATCCAAAATATTATTTAACCCACAACATATCATTAGTTGTTTCAAAAAGGGATGTTGGAAGCTTCTAAAGTATGTCTGAATCTGAAGATGTTGTGGGTTGCCCAATACTGTAAGGTTCATGTACTTCATGTTAAATGGATGTTTGTACACATGAGAACCACATATCAAAGGTATTCATCGCTGAAGAGTTTCTCTTAGATCCTGAATGTAGAAATCTCCTTTCTGCACCTGTACATATGCTTGCTCCTATATGAGTTGATATGGCTGCTGATACTCTATTGGGTAACTTGGTTTTTCATGAGGCCAAAATTAAACAATTTTGATTTCTCTTATTGTCTGTATCATAAAGGGGATCATTGTCGGAATGAGTGTAGCTTATATCCCATTTGCACCTATCAACCTGGAGGAATGCATCAATAGTTTCAAGCTCTTCGTGGTCCCATCCTCTTCAAGAACATGCCTCGTTACTGAATCCTTCCTTTCCCAATAACTAGTAGATGTGTCATGAAGATCAACTATATGGTAAGGAGTGTAGCATGCTAAGCTTATGCTTTCATCTAGAGGAGGGAGGGTGGGTTCTTGAAAATTTCTGTCATCAAAGCTCTCCTCATATTCTTTCTCTTCAATTATTTGTTGATTCTTGTTTGAAGGACAAGGGGATTCTTCTTCATTGATTTTGTCCTCGTAGTCTTTATCCTTTGCATTTGTGCGAGTAGAAGTGTCTTCTTTTAATTCCACCACTTTTTTCTTGTCAATGAGGTAGGACTCCCGACACATGCCAGCTCGGCGTAGCTACCAGGAGCCATCGCGTTACGCAAAGACAGCAACTACCCCTCCGGGTCACAGCTGCCACTCAAGCGCCACCCTGAAGGGCTTGCGTAAGCCTCTGCGCTGCCTCTGTGTGAGCCTGGCTGGGTTGCGTCCCTCCTGCTGGGTCTCCGCGCTGCCTGGTACGAATCTGCCTATTTGCCTATGTATCCTTGGCCTCGGATCTGAATATCCCTTGCCGATCTGCCCCTCACCAACACTGCAAGCTCACTCGATAATACTTAGCAAACTGCGCACCAGAATTTCGACTTAGCTCAAGTGTTACCGCTCTGTGAGTTTTCTCCAACTGACCCCAAGCGTTCCTTTAATACATTTTTCGTTGAGAAATCAACGACCGTGATCTAATCTCTAATCAACGACTAAGATTAGAAAATACTTAATCCATGTCACTTAGAACATTCTCACCCACATGTTTAAATTAATTCCCCTTAATTATTAATTTCCCTATGTTAGACTTAGGGTCTCCATTAAAATAATTAATTTATTGAATAACTTTTGCACCGGATGGAATTTCTCCAAACCATTTCTGGGTCTTGGAGATCTCATGTGTTCTAGTTCCTCCACGAAGTTTCGGAGCTAGAGCACATCCGATGCTACCCAAAATCTCAACACTTACTAGTTGCCTCACCCATTTCTTGGGCCATTTTCAAATAAGTCATCCATTCATTATCATTCTTTGAATTATGCAATAATGGTTCAGGAGGGGAAAGAGAAGGTTGAGCCTCTTCATGGAAATATTCTTTTTGTTCTCCACTTGCATAATCCTTTTTCCAACTTGAGTCATGGTAGTTAAGATCATTTATAATTCCTTCATCTCTTATGTTAGGAGAGTGATGGGATTTGTGTTAGTTTTTGTAGTGTCGGATGTGTTCTAGCCACGAGATTTGGTGGAGAGGCTAAAATGCATGTATTCTCCAAAACCCAAAAATCATTTCAAAAAATTCCACCTAGAGACGACTTAATTAGATATATTAGTTAATTTTTTAATTTTTCCTAAGTCTAAACTTAGGGAATATGAATAATTAATCAGAATTAATTAAGACATGGTGATAATGTTCTAGAAAAGTACATGGATCTATTTCTAATTAATCCTAGCCATCGATTAAGATTTAATCGTTGCCATTGAAGTCTCAACAGAGGATTATAAGAAGAAGTCGACGGGGCTTGGAGAAGATACACCAAATCAGTTGAACATTCGACTTTTTTGAGAAATAGATTTCCAGAGTAGCAATTGTGAGTTGCCGAAAGTGATTCAGTGAGATCGAAGCAGTGAGAGAGGAGCAGAGATAGGGAAGCCAAAGGAAGATTTCCAGATCCAACGAGTACATTTGTAGAGAGGTAGAGTGCCACAGTGAGGCAGCGTAGTGCCCTCTAGAGGAAATTTCCATTTTGCTGGGGAGAAGGCCAGATTCAGTGCTAGAAGTTGGGTAGAGGTTCCAGAGGCCGGGAGAATCAGTTTCCAGACAACAACTGACGAGACAGTGAGAGGTGATGTAGTTTCGAGCTGGAGTGATGTGGTGATTGCGTAGAGTGATGTAGATACTGCGTTGAGGCAGTGGGGACGACCTAATTTCACGCTGAGGTCAGTGTCAGATTCACTTGTGGAGTGAGGAATTTCCTCACTAGTTATTTTTGCCAGTTTTTCTCTGTTTGGGTTGCTAGTTTGGGTATCCATAATTTGTACTTAGATTTCACTACTGCATAATAATAAAACCCTCAGCTGTGGCACCGATTTTCCAGCATTGGGTTTTTCTGGGGACATTGGTCCAAAAATAATGGTGTAATTTTGTGTGTGTGTGTGCATATATTTCCTTTCAGCCTTTATTTCTTCCGCAGTTTATTTGTGAAGGTTGCAGTGTATTTAATTCGATATTTTCCATAGCAAACAACAGATAAATTGTTGAGTAAATTAAGAATTAGAAGAATTAACATCAGTTGCTAGAATAGGATTTGGGTAATTGAATTTTCACATGGAATCAGAGCACAATTGATCAGTGCGAGAGCTCAGTCGCAGAAGGAAAGAGGGGGTTTGTTACTCTGTGTGAGCAACAGTTCGAAACCCCAAAGGCAGTGCAATTCCTTGGCCAAGAGGGTCAATTTCTTGAGGAAAATCAATTTTTCTAAGAGAGCAATAGAGAAATCCGATTTCTCCAGATCGAGGATTAGTAGAGGGAGAGGGAGAAACCAGTACTTTCTTGTAGAGCAGATCTTTTGCTAGATGCAATTATTTTGTATCAATTTGCTAGAGAAAAATAGCGTTGGGTAGAAGGAAGAGCACACACTAACGAAAAAATTTCCTCAGGGAACTTCTAGTCTCAGAAATTCGATTTCCCTTGCAAATCAATAGTTGTTGTGAGCAGAGTTACTCTCTCTAGCAGGGAGTGCATAGAGCCTAGCAGCAACTGATTAGAAGGGAATAGGAGGTTTTCGACATTTTTGTTGAGATGGCAACAACTGGGTTGTGAGATTAGGATAGGTTGGATGGAGCCTCCATATGTGATCTGGAAGGCAAGGATTTCCTTCCTTCTGGATGAATACGATCTCAAAACATATATCGATAACGCGGTAGCTATCCGCACGGATCCAGATTAGCTGAAGCAATACAAGGAGATGGCGAAGGCAAAGAGATTGATCCTTGATGGAGTTTGGGATCATGTTGTATCTCACATAGCGGCCCTGTGAATGACCAAAGGGATGTGGGACTCTCTTTCTATGCTGTACTAGGGATTTTCCGAGCAACGGAAGATATACTTAGAAGAAAAGCTGAGATGCACTGGTATGCAGAAGGGGGAGCACATAGACCCCTTCCTCACCAGGATTCAGGAGATCTGAGATGAGATGACAACTGTCGGATCAACACCTCAACCTACAGAGCTAGTGCATGTAGCTCTCAACTCTGTCTCCGAGGAGTGGCAGCTGTTTGTCCAAAGTATTTTGGGTAGAGAAACCTTGCTAAGATGGGACATAATGTGGGCAGACTTGCAGCAGGAAGAGTTGAGGCGAGATCTGATGAAGAGCACCATCAGTGGCATCAACAACTGTGGGTCGAAGCAGATGAAGGAAGAGGAGAATGTGGCCCTTGCATCAAAGGGTCCCAATTAGGGACAGGGGGAGCGTAGGAAGAAGGACCTGTCGAAGGTAAAGTGCTTTAGGTATGGCGAGCTAGGCCACTACAACATTCAGTGTCCTCTCAGGAAGAAGGACAAGGTGGAGAAGCTGGATTAGCAGGGAACTTCAATCGAGATCGATAGGCTGTCCTCCAAGTTGGAGGAAGATTTCACCATGATTGCATACATCCCTCCAGGAGTGAGGTCGAGTGACTTGGTTTTGTAGCCCCAGAGTGCTATAGGATGGGAAGGATTCTTGAGGAGGTCCACCTCTTGAATTAGTACCTTGCTACGAGAACCCACAATATGCAGTAGTAGGATGGCCCAGTGGCAATTGGTGCAGTGAGATGCTAGAGTGACAGATGCAGTGGCTAGTAGTAGTTAGATATTGGGAAGAGCAGTGAATACTTGGCAGTAGTGCAGAGTCAACAACAACGTAGAAGCTTCAGTGACAACACAGAGACTAGTAGGAGTTAGGAATCAGGTGACAGATGCATCATATTGAACACTGATGGTTCAGTATTTTGGATATTTCTCAGCTACAGAGATGTTGCAATTGCAACAACAACAAATGAGAGGGAGTTTTAGATGTTGCAGTAGAAGCAACAACAACAATAGAGTTGCATTGTTGGCAGCAGTTCAATAGGGTCAGCAACAACACAGATGCACAGTAGTTGGTGAGCAACAGTAGCCAAACATCAACAGTGTGACAAGAGATGATGTAGAGACAGGGTGTTGTTTTAGTGGGTGGAAACACTAGAACACTTTCCTCGCTAAGAGGGAGTGTTAATTTTTGTAGTGTCAGATGTGTTATAGCCACGTGATTTGGTGGAGAGGCTAGAATACATGTATTCTCCAAAACCCATAAATTGTTTATGAAAATTCCACCTAAAGACGACTTAATTAGATTTATTAGTCAATTTTTTAATATTTCGTAATTCTAAACTTAGGGAATATGATTAATTAATCATAATTAATTAAGTCATGGTGACAATGTTCTAGAAAAGTACATGGATCGATTTCTAGTTAATGCTAGCCATCGATTAAGATTAATCGTGGTCGGTGAAGTCTCAACAAAGGATTATAAGAAGAAGTCGATGGGGCTTGGAGAAGATACACGAAATCAGCTGAGTATTCGACTTTGCTAAGAAATCGATTTCCTGAGTAGCAATTGTGAGTTGCTGGAAGTGATTCAGTGAGATCGAAGCAGTGAGAGAGGGGCAAAGATAGTTAAGCCGGAGGAAGATTTCCAGATGCGACTAGTACATTTGCAGAGAGGCAGATGGTGCCACAGTGAGGCAGCACAGAGGCAGTGCCGTGCCCTCTAGAGGCAAATTTCGTTTTGCTGGGGAGAAGGAGAAATTCAGTGCCAGAAGCTGGGCAGAGGTTCGAGAGGCTGGGAGAATCAGTTTCCCAGACAACAACTGACGAGATAGTGAGAGGTGACACAGTTTCAAGTTGGAGGGACACAGTGACTGCATAGAGTGACGCAGAGACTACGCAGAGGCAGTTGGGGACGACTCAATTTCGAGCTGAGGTCAGTGTCAGATTCTCCTATGGAGTGAGGAATTTCCTCACTAGTTATTTTTACCATTTTTTCTCTGTTTGGATTGCTAGTTTGGGCATCCATAGTTTGTACTCAAATTTCACTACTGCATAATAATAAAACCCTCAGCTGCTACACCAGTTTTCCCGCATCGGGTTTTTCCGGGGACATTGGTCCAAAAATAACGGTGTAATTTTGTGTGTGTGCATATATTTCCTTCCAGCATTTTATTTCTTCCGTAGTTTATTTGTGAAGGTTGCAGTGTATCTAATTCGATATTTGCCGTAGGAAA
The DNA here is from genome assembly GCA_034641835.2 of Pinus albicaulis. Classification (NCBI taxonomy): domain Eukaryota; kingdom Viridiplantae; phylum Streptophyta; class Pinopsida; order Pinales; family Pinaceae; genus Pinus; species Pinus albicaulis. The sequence continues at coordinate 58,309 of JAXQQM020093297.1, read as the reverse complement.
CAAAAGATAAATTGTTGAGTAGATTAACAATTAGAAGAATTAACATTAGTTGTTGCAATCAATGTTGATAATATCGGCGATATTTCGTGAAATATCGCAAATATCGTGATATTTTCCAGGAATGATATTTCGGCCTGAAAATATCAGCAAAAATCGGCTAAATATCGCCAAATTTTGAAAATATCGGCTAATTTTTAAAAATATGAAAAAATGAATTTTTATGCTTGCTAATATTTTGCCGATATTTTCACCAATATTGCCGATAAGATGTTTTCTGGACCCTCGCCTATATTTTGCCGATACCGTTATTATCAACACTGGCTGCAATGGGATTCAGGGAACCGAGTTTTCACAATCGGGAATAGCCTTTGTGATTTCTTTTTGCTCAAGCTTCTCCACATAAGGCTCAACATATTTTGTTTTGACATAGTCTGACAAGAAACTAAGTGTGTTCTCCCTCTCTTTGATTCTTATATAGAGATCACATCAAGTCATTTATCTTTTCTTGCATTCTTAATTGCATAGCAATGAAGACATCGATATCTTCACTTTCTTCATTATTGTATACCCATTGGCAATAAAAATTCTTAATGCATTGAGGGAATGACTTTAACTCTTTGGGCTCAAAGTTACAGTACTTCCATGCATCATATCCTTGCATTGTCCATGCAAAGGCTTCCATTAAATCATTTTCAAAGACAATATTAGTACCTCCAATATAATTCATAAAGGACTCCAATAAATCTAAGGCTAACTATGGATTTCCATTAAACTTAGGGATGTGCATATGCAAATTAGCAATGGGAGAATGAGGGAATCACAAAATGCACGATATATTCAAGGAACAAATATATGGTCAATAGATAATTTTTTTAAAACCCATACTTCATACATTAGAATGATGATTCCTTAAGTTGAAACAGGGACCATAATGTGGAGTCGCCAATATTTACCTTAATTCTTACCTTAGAAAAGTTTCTTGTATGATACCTTTTTATATTTTGTTGGAGTCGCAAGATGAGATCCTACAAGTTCGTCCTTAAACAAATATGTCTTTAAGTACAGATACAAAATGAAGCTTACCAAGGGTGTTGTTGTGTACACTAGGGTTAAATGACCTTCTCCCTGGCAACAACACCAAAAATTATCACCGATTCGAATATAAGGGTTGCTAAGGTCATAGATAGGGCAGGGGCCCATTATCACCTCTTCCCAAGTCCCCACTATTTAGACCCAGAAACCACCTAATGGTCAAGGGAGGAGTGACATAAATAACCCCAAACACTCTGAAATAAGATAGATGCCTTAAATGGGTTCACTTAGAGTAGAGATGTTAACCTTCTAGAACTGTCTAATTGTTAATGATGTGATTGTATGACAAAAAACCAAATAGGGGATTTACTAGAACCAAAACACAAAATATGTGGTGTAACCAGTTGATTTTGGTCTACAAAACTTACTCTATCCAAATATGTAATTAATTTTCAATTTAGGGCATTGGTTATAGAGTTATGGGTCAAAATAGTTTGCTTCCCTATAAATCATACTATAAAGTCTGCATAAAAATTTAGGGACAACAAACTATTAAGCCCACAAAAACTGTGAAAATTTCGTAAACTCAGGAATCCTACTGCAACAACTGATGGAAAGTATTCTATTTGTTATTTACTTAACATATTATTCAATGTGTTCTACAAGAAAATATCGAAATCCATTCAATACAACCTACACAAATTAACTGCGAAAGAATTACAAGTGTAGAAACAAATCTGAACAAATATAGATCACACAAGCATTTTGACATAGTTATTTTTGGACTAATGTCCCCAGAAAAATCGAATGCGGGAAAATCGGTTCAATAGATCTGAGGGTTTATATATTATGCAGTAAATATTCTAAGTACAAATCTATGATTGACACACTATCAAATCATATAGAGAAACTGACAAAAGAGATCTTGTGAGAGAAACCTCACTCCTCCATGGGAAACTGGCACTGATCTGCACCAAGACTGGACTGCCTTGCACTACCTCTGCGCAGTCACTGCATCACTCTGCGCAATAACTGCGTCACAACTGTGGCTGCCCTGTGCCTCTGCGCTGGTCTCATTGCTGGCTGGAAACTAAATCCTTTTGGCCTCCAGAAAATCTCTCCGAGATCTGACACTGGCTCTGCACTGTCTCCTCAGCAGGAAAACGACTTCCCTTCTTGCTTTGCGCAGTGACTGCGTAGGCACTGCATCACTAGCTCTGCGCTGATGTTGTGGCTCTCTTTGTCTCTGTTGCTATGTACTCTCCGGTTCAGGAAATCTTCCAACCGGATCTACTGCCCCTCACTTCAATCAAGAATCACTTAGATCTGATTTTCTTCCGAGCACTGCTACGTCAGAAAAATTCGATCTCTAGATCCTCTGTGTCTCCAAAATGTGTCTTCCGAATGACCCTTCAAGCCAATCTTATAGTCTTCTCGTTGAGACTTCAACAACCCAAATTAGATTTCTAATCAACGTCTAAGATTAACTTTTGACTTGATCCATTTATTCTAGATCATTCTCTCTCATATTCTATTAATTCACTTTAATTATTTTATTTTCCTAAGTTTAGACTTTAGGGTCCCTTTAAAAATAATTAATTATTTCTATACAATACAATCCGAGTGGAATTTCAACAAACGGTTTTTGGGTTATGTGGAATACATGTATCTCAACCTCTCCAGAAAATTTGAGACTTAGAGCACATCCGATGCTACCCCAAATCAACAACAACCACCCATCAAGTGCTCAAGCACTACTAGATTTTATGTCTAGGGATAGAGAGGTATGAGGATCAATTTTTGAGGATTTGAAACCTCTCCTCAACCTAAAATGGCTGAAGAGTCAATTTTCAACAAGCTAGAAATTGTTTTCTTTTCATAATTATGTGTGAAACTCTCTTGGGAAAAATTCCCCAGGATTTCTCGATTTTAAATTATGCCTTTAATGTCACTGGAAATTGCATAAAAGTTACTCTAAATGATTAACAAAAAAATTAAGTACAATAGAGTAATGAGAGAGGTTTCTACAACCAATCCTAAATGATTAATCTTGTGTGCTACAACCAATAATTTCCTGAATTTGCAAAAAAATTAAACTAGATACAAGTGTAAAATATGAAAAAAAATGTCACTTGTACCTAGTGTTACAGGAGTCTCCAATAACTCGTGAGTACTCACGATCCTGATTCAGTTCTTCAACCAAACGAGCCGATCTGAGTATCGGCGAGTCAAACTCTTGTTAACCGAGTTTGACTCATGGTCAACACGAGTTTGACTCACGATTTTGGCGATTTGCAGAGGACTTGGCGAGCCACTCAGATTCTTAGGTTAAAAGTCCGCGGGGTTTTATTTTATGGTTTCACTTTCACTTCTTCTTGCCACCCGCCACACAAATGGTTGTAATATGTTAAAGTTCTATATTATTTTGAATAAAAGCAAATCGTTGCATAATGTTGGAACTTTACAAAGACCTATAATAATGAAACAATTCCTTAAATTCATTTGTTGTCGTTGAGTGTATAAGTGATCTAACCCCAAATAAGATTCTAACAGGTCCACGATGTTGGTTGACAAAAACTTGGAAGTTCCTAGGCTCGCTTGAATCTTGTACTTGTTTTTTTAATGTTTTCCAATACTAAATATATTTTATACTTGAAGCATACACATTGTCCTCGTGATTTTTTGGAAAACTATTGATATTATGCATTGTTTGGACATGGCTTTATTGAATATCATTGAAAAATGTTTGTTTGTTTATTTATTTAATTCAATATATGTGTATATCTTTATTTATTGTATTCACCGATTTTTTCCCGATCTGATTAAAACTCTTCGCTCTTTTGCCTCGCTGATTTATTGCCGATTCCAAGTCTGCTAACATTGCTTGTATGTATACTCGGGCACATCCATCAATTTTATCAATTTTCTACAAGGTAGTGCTTGCAAATAAAAATAAATGAATGAAAAACCATTAAGCTAATTGTTCTTAAACAATGCTAAAATCAAAAGTTTTGGAATTTTTTAGAAAAAAAGGTGGTTATTAAGCTTATCCTATGCCTTTCTTACCTCACCCTTGTAGGAGTGTGAAATTTACACCTTCTTAAGTTAATGTAGCTTGATAGCTCAAGGGAGTGGTTTGGTCTTGGAAGTAATTTAAACACTATTGACTTAACCCTTTTAATAATTTTCAAATTCACTGAGGAGGAGCCTTTTTCAACATGGTATCTCCAGTCTTTAGATCCTGTATGAGATGAAGTCAAATTCCTGCACAATTCGAAGCTTCCCTTTGGAATGGTCTGGTTGCTTGGATCGATCCACTTGCAAAACAAAATGGCTTAGTGGGGTTTCCCCCTAGTTCGCCCTTTCCACTTGACTTCTTAGCCCCTCAATGGAAAGATCTGTTAACCTTCGTGTAATTATACTTATTATTTAAAAAAATAGTTTAAGTTCAAATTAGCTCAAATTGTTCATATGTCATGTCTTTAACATCAAGTTCACTAACATATTATAATACAAAGTTACAGATAATAATCTTTAATGTTGGAGCTCACCCTTTGATCCTTCAATAATCAGGGGACCAACAATGCACATGATTTCTTGCCATAAACTTGAAAACATGGTTGGAGACATGTGGCATCGAGATGTCACAGTTTTAAGCCGATGTTCTTGATTTGTCATATGCATGCTTGAAACTTTTCATAAACCAGGCACCCTATTATGTCCATTAGAAAATTTCTCGACGTATGTGCTTCCATTGTTTGTTTGGGAGTTTTTCAATAACTAAGCTAGTTAATATTTCCAACTAGTTTGCTTTTCCTGTTTTATTTACTTTCCTAGAAGCCTAAATTTTCAACCTTTTTTTTTGGCTTTTGTAAGTGAACACTTGCTGATTGCTGCCCAAAAGAAGCTTTGAAGGTTAAATTGGTAAAAGGTATCAACAACATTAAGGTAAAGCTTAAAGGGGTTGTGATGTTAGGAGTTCTGTGTGGTGGAGGCAGCAAGTGCCAAGAGTTTAGGGAAGATTTGTTTCTGAATCAACATTGAGGAAGGTTAATGAATGCGCTGCTGTATCAAGATTGTCCAAATGGGTTCAGGATCAATTTGCTAATAAGGTAAAGCACAATTTGCCTATGCTATGGGATTGGCTGCATTTTGGCTAGAGGATTGGCTTCGTTTTGTGTATGGGTATTGTTGACTGCACTTTGTCAACTACCCCATAGCAGTACACCCCCATTTTTTCAAATGGGATTCTTCATGTTCGACGTGGTTGTGCCATTCAGATTCCATCATCAGTCATCAGTCGACAGTTTTGCAAATGATGTAAACCCATTCTGCATGTTATGATGTAAATGATCTAAGTAAGACCGTCAATGTATGTAACAACCTAGGTAAGCCTAGCATGTTGTTGATGATCTCTATCCTAGGAGGTTTTTTGTCTCACTGATTCACGAAAGTGATCGGCAGAGTTTTTCCCTCCAGCCTCACCCCAAAGCTAGGATGGATTTTGTCATCAGCATACTAAGTGAGTCCTAGTGTTTCTATCGAGTCCTTGTAAAAGTAATTTGAGCTACTTGGTCTACTAGATCATATTTTGAGTCGCAGAACTGGGTATTCATTTGAGGGTCTATACAAATGGGTATTCCCCTTTCATGTATGTAAATGTATTATCTCATGTAAAAGAGGGTTGGAAAAATAATTATAATCCCCTCTTAGTCAATTAATTAAATTTTCTGGTCAATTAATGAATAAAATCCTAAACCAGAAATTTAATTAATTTAGGGTCCTAAATTAGGATTAAATCTTTAAAGGAAAAATTTGTGGGTCCTTGGAAAATGATTTTGAAAGCCCCAGGCCAAGGGAATATTGTGAATTTTAAGAAATATTGGACCCTTGGGCCTTGGTGGTTAAGTCAAGGTCAAAATTTTGGGGTAATTAACTCAAAAATAATACTTTTGAGTTAATTAAAATTGAATTAAATGATAAATTCGTTTTTCCCCAAAATTTTAATTTCAACGCTCCGGATTAAAAGATAATTAAATCTTTTGGACGGTTGAGATTATTTTGACGAGGATCATCCAAACTAGCCGTTAGAGATCTTGTTCTATAAATTTAGAGGTCTTTCTCATTCTTGAGGGATCCGATCTCAGGATAGTGCACTTGCTCTTAGAAGCTCTTGTAAACTTTTGAGGAATAAAGCATAAAGACTTTGGGGTTACAAATTTTGATGTTCCTTCTCAGATCTATGTGGTGAATTGTCTCTGAACTCTGCTACTTTGTTTCTTGTATTTTATGGTTGATGGCCTTCATGGATTAATCTGCATACAGGTATCTTGTGCAGTTTTCTGGGTTTATAAAATAGCATTCTGATTTTTCTGCAAAGGTCTCATGTTGTTTTCTTAAATCTCTATCGATCTAAGATTCAGATCTAAGTGTGCAGGGAATTTTTTTTTAAGATTGGGCGTCTGGGGAAGTCTTCGGTTGGACCAGCCGACTCCCAATAAACATAAATCTGATAAGCTCTTTATTTGTTAAATTCCAGGTCTATCTTACGATATTTGTGATTTTGCAGGGTTTCGAAGGCTTGTGCCTCTCACTAAAACTTTGAATCTCTGAAAATTGTGCTAAAATGGATTTTGAATTTGACCATGAGGGTTTTAAATTGTAAACTAGTTGTAAATTTGTAATTTTTCTGTAAGGGTTTAATGTTTCTTGGTGTGTGTCTTTAGATCAGGTTGGTTTATTGCAGGTTACAGGTTCACATCGGAAAAAAAAAATTTAGATCTAAGGCAGATCTAGCCTCCAAAGGCCAGATCTGGCCTCAGAACCCCCACTGTGGGCAAATCTGGGCGTTATTTTTAAGAAGCGTGAGATCTGGGCATAAATGAAGAAATTTTAAAATCTGAGGTTAATGTATTTGTGCGTACTGGGTTTTCTTCTGCAAACTGCTATCATTTCACTTCATATACATCTGCATAAGCACGGGCTCTATGCGATGAACAGAGCCATCTCTCTGCCATCGATTCTTTTGTTTTCCATCCCCACCCATCTGCACCTTCAATCAATTTCTTTATTCACATTCAGGCGCTACCCTCACTTCAGATTATCTGCCCGCCGTACTTGTTGCCGTCCAAGCCTGCGTTGTCCATCTCTTCTCAACCCTTCATCCAGCCCTTACCATCCTGCTTTCCTGCAACCTGAAACAAAGTACAAACGCGTGCATTTACAAATCTGCTGCCGCAGTCGTCCCTGCCTTCAATTTCGACCTTTCTTGCTCCACGCTATTGTGCCGGCATTCGATTTCCCTGTCTGAGCCCTCCTCTTCGCTGTCCCTTACGCGTCTCTCTGCACATTGCTCCGCTTCAGCTCTTCACGCGTCCAAACTCGACCTGCATAAAGAAATGACAAACGCAAACATTGAAAGTCAAATATATGCATATACATTGAAAAAGAACTTTGGCTTTGGTTTCGATTTTCTTTTTGTATAGTTTCAGTTAGGAGTTAGGTTTTAAATTTTTTTTTGAATTCGTTTAGTTTTAGTTAGATTTTAAGTTTGGTCGGTTTCTTTTTTTTAATAGATTTCGATTTTAGTTAGCCGTAGTTTTAGAGCTTGTATAGTTTAGCTTTAATTTTAATTCAATTTGGTTTTTATTTGTGTGAATTTTTTACTTTTTCATTTAGTTTAGTTTAATTTAGTTAGATTTTAAATTAGCGTTTGGTTTTGTTAGTTTTAAATGTATATATTTTAACTTTATGATTTTGATTTTAAATTTAATTTAGTTTTAATTTAGTTTAACTTTAGAGTTTAATTTTAGTTTGTTTTAGTGTTAGTTTTAGAATTTAATTTTAACTTTAGTTTTATTTAGAGTTTAGATTTAGATTTTTCATTTGTTTTAGATTTATAATATAAAAAATAATAAAAAAATATAAAAATTTTAAAATCCTAAAAAATAGAAAATACAAAAATATAAAAAAAAAAAAAAAAATTCAAAATTTCAATAGTCAAATGTGCTAATTTTATTTTTATCTAAAGTTTGACTATAGAACATTTAGATTGTTGAACTGGGTTATAATTGGAATATCTTATTTTTCGGAAATCTGGCATTCTCATGTTATTCTTATTCATGGTTGTGGCATTTTCAATTAAATATCATTGTGAGCAATCGTGTTTTAATAAGCAGCAGTTAATCGTCACTTACTTGTTTGTAATTGCATAACGGGATCTTGTTTGACTCCATAAGGCACTGGTCTTAAACGTGAAATCTAATTTAGATCTGTGGAATCTCGTTCATTTTATCAAGTATTTGGATGTTTTAGCTGTGTCTCCTGGATTCTTCCTCTTCATTTCTAATAGGGTCTACCTCCCTTAGCTTGCAAGGAGACAACTTAAATAGAGAGATTGGGGATAAAGGTGACAACCCCCAATCTGAGCCGTTGTCGCGGTGCCTGGACAATCTGTGCGACAACATTTTTTGGCGCCGTTGCCGGGGATAGAGTTTTTTTGTCCTTGGTCTTAACGACATTTTATAATCTTCTGATCTTTCATCACCATTCATTAGCCTGTCGCAAGGGATCACATTTTTTGGCGTCTTTCATCTCTTCATATTTTCATCGTCTTATCTTTCGTCATATCACTAATCATTTCATCATTGTATTTTTAGCACCTAGACATTTCGGTTGGCTTCTTGTTTGGGTGGCGACTCCACTTATTCATCTTTTTACTCCAAGACAAGAATCCCCCCCTGATATCCATCTGCTATCTCTCGATTATTCCTCTTGTTTTAGAATTAGTTTCATGTTCAAGTGGCGACTCCAATTCTTTCATTTCTTACAAGAGTTCCTGCTAAGAAGTTCGCTTCTTGAGGACCTTTTGACTATTCTTGAACACGGATCTATTTCTAAAATCCTAAAAACGATATCATGGATGTTTTTGCCCCGTGTAATTTTGCTAATATTCAGGGTTATCCCCATGATCTCCCTCAAATGGATAAATTACCTATCTTCAAGGAAATGATGCAGTTAATGTCAAGTCTCATTTGTTTGCTTTCACTAACTGGTGGAATAGATTTGCAGTTGCAAAAAATAATTTCGATGATGTAAAGATGAAAACTTTTGTTCTTACTTTTGGCGAGGATGTTGCTGACTGGTTCATGGAAAAACCTGATAATTCATTCAATACTTTTGAATCCATTGTAACTGCTTTTAAGGAAAAGTATGGTGATAAAAGGGAAGATCGACATTTGGTAATAGAGATCAGTACCATAAAAAAGAAAGAAAATGAAACGACTGAAGAATTTAACAGGAGATTTAATGGTATCCTTAGAGAAATATCTCAAACTCATAAACCTCTTGATGGATCTCTTCTGAATTTTTACATTGATGCTTTTGATTCTGATACTTCATATGAGTTAAGGCGGGCTAAAACTGCAAATTATAAGGCTTGTCAATCTTTAGCTGAGGAGATTGAAAGGGATAAGAAAGCATCTGGAATGTCCAAAACTCCAGTTTTTGATGGGTCTTTGACAGATACTAAGTTAAAAGAACCTCTAGAAGATGATGATGACCCTATGAAAAAGTTAATGCAAAAACTTGAAAGCATGGAGCTTAATCATGCTAAGAAACTTAAAAGCATGGAGCTTAATCAAGCGAAATTGATCTCTGAACATGCTAAGGAAATAAGTGTCTTACAGGCTAGATTGGTCCAAATGGAAAGGGCTCAAACGCAGAATTCTCAACTTAGAAATAATGATGCTTTGCAGGAAAGAGGCCTATCTAATAAGCAGAGACCGACAAATCAACTTGAGTTCGCAAATCTTGTGGATGAAGTTCCTCCTTATTGTAGAGCTTGTAATGATCTTCATGAAGAGGCTACTTGCCCCATTGTCAAAAGGATCATAGCTAGTAGAATGGCAAGGTCAAGTCATCAAATTAATGTTGTTGGTAAGGACTATCACATGCATATAGAAGATCATGAAAGTCAGGTTAAGGAGCCAACTCAGATGATTAAGGATGTGCAACCCAATCATACGCAAATAATTCAAAACATGGAATCTAACCAAATCAGTCTTCAAAATAAGATAACTTCCATGGAAGAAAGTCATGCACAGGAAATAAATGTCATGGAAAACAGGTTAAAGATAATGATTAATCAGATGTCCATTATACAAAATCATATGATTGCAATGGAAGCAAGACACACCCAGGAAATGACTGCCATGAAGGAAAATCACTTGTTGGAAATAAAAAATATGGAGGCAAATCAGACGAAATTAATAGTAAGGCATGCCAGGGAGATGAGTTCCATACAAAAGAAATTGGAAAAAATGGAAGAATTACAAAATTTTCAACCGAAATTTGATTATGAAGATTCATCAACAGATCATAAGACTTCTTGTCTACTAAAGCCATTCCCATCTCATCACACGGAGGATTTCACTATGGTTTCAAAGGATGTTGAGAAAGACCAAGCTTATGTGTCACCATTGACAGAGTATATCCAGAATAACATTGGTCATGCTCCAGGTTCTTCAGATATTTTGTACAAACATCTTCAAGATGAGGACAAGAAATCTACAGTGGTCTCATTGCTGACATCACAACCCACTCAGAAGAAGAGAAAGAAGCAAAGAAGAAGTAAGTGGTTTGATTCGTCTGATGGTCGAGAGCAGCTTGACATTTGGATAAGACAGAGTCCTACATTATGCAAGATTGGACATGGCACATCTGAAAAGCAGCCTACAGACTTGCCTGAAAGCAGGCAAATGCTTAGCATACACTATATTGAGCACATCTGATGCCACAGGGCATCCTTTGTATCGTATTTCTAACCCTACTCCTCGTTATTTCAGCATTTCATTTTGCAGTTAGAGTAGATTTATTTTTCATGTTAAATAGAATAATGAATAAAAGAAGAGCTTCTATTTTTCATGAGCTTAATGTTATATGATGATATTTGGATGGACGCTACTTATGTAATCTTGTGTGTTGCTTGGATGCAGATTCTGGATTCTCACATTCCTTCAACGAAACAACGTGTCCCCAAGTAGAGCCAGATGTTGACCACACTTTGTCAACTACCCCATAGCAGTACACCCCCATTTTTTCAAATGGGATTCGTCATGTTCGACGTGGTTGCGCCATTCAGATTCCATCATCAGTCAACAGTCGACAGTTTTACAAATGATGTAAACCCATTCTGCATGTAATGATGTAAATGATCTAAGTAAGACCGTCCATGTATGTAACAACCTAGGTAAGCCTAGTATGTTGTTGATGACTTCCATCTTAGGAGGTTTTTTGTCTCACTGATTCACGAAAGTGATCGGCAGAGTTTTTCCCTCCAGCCTCACCCCAAAGCTAGGGTGGATTTTGTCATCAGCATACTAAGTGAGTCCTAGTGTTCTATCGAGTCCTTGTAAAAGTAGTTTGAGCTACTTGGTCTACTAGATCATATTTTGAGTCGCAGAACTGGGTATTCATTTGAGGGTCTATACAAATGGGTATTCCCCTTTCATGTATGTAAATGTATTATCTCATGTAAAAGAGGGTTGGAAAAATAATTATAATCCCCTCTTAGTCAATTAATTAAATTTTCTGGTCAATTAATTAATAAAATCCTAAACCGGAAATTTAATTAATTTAGGGTCCTAAATTAGGATTAAATCTTTAAAGGCAAAATTTGTGGGTCCTTGGAAAATGATTTTGACAGCCCCAGGCCAAGGGAATATTGAGAATTTTAAGAAATATTGGACCCTTGGGCCTTGGTGGTTAAGTCAAGGTCAAAATTTTGGGATAATTAACTCAAAAATAATATTTTTGAGTTAATTAAAATTGAATTAAATGATAAATTCGTTTTTTCCCCAAAATTTTAATTTCAACGCTCCGGATTAAAATATAATTAAATCTTTTGGACGGTTGAGATTATTTTGACGAGGATCATCCAAACTAGCCGTTAGAGATCTTGTCCTATAAATTTAGAGGTCTTTCTCATTTTTGAGTCATCCGATCTCAGGATCGTGCACTTGCTCTTAGAAGCTCTTGTAAACTTTTTTGAGGAATAAAGCTAAAGACTTTGGGGTTACAAATCTGGATGTTCCTTCTCAGATCTATGTGGTGAATTCTCTCTAAACTTTGCTACTTGGTTTCTTGCATTTTATGGTTGATGGCCTTCATGGATTAATCTGCATATAGGTATCTTATGCAGTTTTCTGGGTTTATAAAATAACATTCTGATTTTTCCGCAAAGGTCTCATGTTGTTTTCTTAAATCTCTATCAGTCTAAAAGTCTGGATCTAAGTGTGCAGGGAATTTTTTTTTAAGATTGGGCGTCTGGGGAAGTCTTCGGTTGGACCAGCCGACTCCCAATAAACATAAATCTGATAAGCTCTTTATTTGTTAAATTCCGGGTCTATCTTACGATATTTGTGATTTTGCAGGGTTTCAAAGGCTTGTGCCTCTCACTAAAATTTTAAAATCTCTGAAAATTGTGCTAAAACGGATTTAAATCTGACCTTGAGGGTTTTAAATTTGTAAACTAGCTTGTATATTTGTAAATTTTTCAAGATTGTTAGGGTTTAATCGTTTTTCGTGTATGAGTTCGCATCAAAGTTGGTTTATCATGAAATGTTACAGTTCAAATCTAATTGACTCTCGGTTCCACCTAGGCAAGTATCTAGCCTCCAAAGGTCAAATCTGGCCTCAGAACCCCCACTGTGGGCAAATCTGGGCGTTATTTTTAAGAAGCATGAGATCTGGGCATAAATGAAGAACTTTTAAAATCTGAGGTTAAGGTATTTGTGCGTACTGGGTTTTCTTCTGCAAACTGCTGTCATTTCACTTCATATACATCTGCATAAGCACAGGCTCTATGTGATGAACAGAGCCATCTCTCTGCCATCGATTCTTTTGTTTTCCATCCTCACCCATCTGCACCTTCAATCAATTTCTTTATTCACATTCAGGCGCTGCCCTCACTTCAGATTATCTGCCTGTCGTCCTTGCTGCCGTCCAAGCTTGCGTTGTCCATCTCTTCTCAACCCTCCATCGAGCCCTTACCATCCTGCTTTCCTGCAACCTGAAACAAAATACAAACGCGTGCATTTACAAATCTGCCGCCGCAGTCGTCCCTGCCTTCAATTTCGACCTTTCTTGCTCCATGCTATTGTGCCGGCATTCGATTTCCCTGTCCGAGCCCTGCTCTTCGCTGTCCCTTACGCGTCTCTCTGCACATTGCTCCGCTTCAGCTCTTCACGCGTCCAAGCTCGACCTGCATAAAGAAACGACAAACGCAAACATTGAAAGTCAAATATATGCATATACGTTGAAAAAGAACTTTGGCTTTGGTTTCGATTCTCTTTTTGTATAGTTTCAGTTAGGAGTTAGGTTTTAATTTTTTTGAATTCGTTTAGTTTTAGTTAGATTTTAAGTTTGGCTCTGCTTTTTTAATAGATTTCGATTTTAGTTAATGTAGTTTTAGCTCAGGATAGTTTAACTTAATTTTAATTCGATTTGGTTTTTATTCGTGTGAATTTTTTACTTTTTTTTCACGAGTTTAGTGCTCTTACCAGTTAGATTTTAAATTAGTGTTAAGGTTAGGGTTGTAGTTTTCGATTTTATTTGGTTGTGTAGGCTTAGTCTTAAACGTAGATTTAAATTTAAATTTTTCTGGTTTTATTTCATTTAGCGTAGTTTTTGTTTTAGTTGTAGTTTAATTTTAGATTAGTTTCTTTTTATTTTTAGATTTTAACTTAGTCGATTTTTTAGTTTAGTTCTTTTAGATTTTTTAAATTTTAATTTAGTTTTAGACTTTTAATTGGTTTTAGATATAAAAATAATAAATAATAAAAAAATAAAAAAATTACAAAAATCCAAAAAAAAATAGAAAATACAAAAATATAAAAATTTTAAATTTTCTATAGTCAAATGAGCTTTTGAAATTTTTATCTGAAGTTTTGACTATGGAAACATTTTCTGGATCGAAATTAATTCTGGCATCATAAATTTGGAAATCTTTCAAACATATGGCATTTTCATGTTATTGTTATTCATGGTTGTGGTGTTTTTTTTTTCAATTGAATATCATTGATCAATCGTGTTTTGATAAGCAGCAGTTAATCATCACTTACTTGTTTACAATTTGCATAACGAGGTTTTGTTTGACTCCATAAGGCACTGGTTTTAAATGAGAAATTATATTTAGATCTGTGGAATCTCGTTCATTTCTATCAAGTATTTGATGTTTTAGCTGTGTCTCCTGGATTTGTTATCTTCATTTCTACTAGGGTCTACCTCCCTTAGCTGGCAAGGAGACAACTTAAATAGAGAGATTGGGGATAAGGGTGACAACCCCCAATTTGAGCCGTTGCTGCGGTGCCTGGACAATCTGTGCGACAAATGTATTAATTGTGTATCGTGTATGGTTGTATGTAATATTCATAATGGAAATATACAATGCTAAACAAAGCAAACATAGCACAAACACCTACAAAAATTTGCAACACATTTAACAACCAGAAATCTCCATGGACTGTGCTGATCTGAGTCATTTTATTAATATAATTGCTGGATACAAAGTAAAAATCGGAAAGCATGCACCTGGGCTTGCTCAAGGCAAGCTAACAATATCCAAATGATGACATCAACTTCTCTAACATGCAATGTGGCCATCCCCAATAATCTCTCTGTTGTCCTGGTGAAAACTGCATTGCTGGCTGCAAATAATAGCTGTTAGGGCCTCCTCCAGTGCTCAAAAGATTCTGGGAAATTAACCCCGGGCTCTGCACCAATAACCCACAAAAATCCACAAAGGAATTGGCCAAATGTTGACCTCGGAATTTCGACCCAATTTTCCCCTAGCTCCTCTGCCTACTCGCTAAGTTGGGATCCCCGTTTGACCCATCAAATCTGCCTAGAAAATTTTGCCTAATTAATCTTGGCCTTTCAATAAACCTAGGAAAACCCAGAAAGGTTTTGTCCTAGTTTTGAAGCTTCAAAGCTGACCCCCAAATGCTTGACCTTCCTCCAAAAGTAGAAGATGTAACCTGTAGAAAATGTTGCGTTTGCTGCTCCACCAAATGTTGGAAAAGTCCCCACGAAACTTCCTTGGACTCCACCTCAAGTTTCAACCCCTAACTCCCTTCACTCCTCAACCTCCAAGTGTGCCTCCTCCAAGAACAACGCAGTCCCTATGATGTTGCTGCTGAAAACTCCACAAACTCGCAATATCTACTCTTGGTTTGAACTAGAGTAGGTGAGACTCCCTCTTTCGGCTGGCACTTGAAGTCCACCGAAGCAAGGGTTGAGATTTCTGCTCAGAAATTCTTGTGTGCTGGACAACACTTGCAGACTTGGCTTCAACTCAAGCGTGCTTATCTAAGACAAATTATCAAATGATCAAGAATGCCCCAAATGAGTGCCTCTTGCTCTTTTTATCAAAGAGTCTCCAAAATTCCCGTGTAGGACCAACTCGACTTTCCCCCACCAACTTCGATCCATTGAGAGCGTATTCCACATGTGGGTCGTAATTCTCCATGGGGTGGCCCCCACGCTCCACTAGAGCCGCAATATATCCCTTCCTTCCTAATGTTTCGGGCCCCCACCTAATCCCAAATTTCATGTGGGACCCCTGAACCCACATCTCCTAAGTGAAAATATGAAATAAGACAAAATTGGGCAAGATTGATATTTCCCTTAGTCGTATTGCCAAGTGGGAATATCATAGTCCTCCCACCAAAACGTTGCTTGTCCTCAAGCAACTACCGAACAAGCGTTCTCTCTAGTTTTGTTGCCCACTATCACTACAAAAATGTGCCAGGGTCCTAGACGCGCCACTAAATCGTCCCTGACCTCTGCATTGTCTTGACACGAAAGAATCCCTCAATACTAGGATCCCAAGCCATCCTGTCCCACCTGAAGCTCCCCTTGCTCCACTCACTGTCTTGCTCGATGTAAGTACTAGAAGTCCCTTGTATACCATCAATGAGTAGGGGATCATGACAATGTGGCACTATGCCAATTCCTTGTGAAGCTGTCCTACCACATAGGCCATCCAATGCACTCCAGGAGTATACTCTCGAAGATACCACCCAATCCCTGCAGAGATAGCGTCTCGCTCATGTGTGCTTCTCCTCATATCACCCTATTGGCCCACCTGCCATACTAATGAAGCCCCCCATGCCTTCAGTGACTCGATAAAGCTCAATGGAAGATCTGCATGATCTCCCCCTACAGTAGCCAACTCATCCCTAATGGTTATTGAGCTGTGAAGAGCAGTGATGATCAGGTCCCCTGCTAATCTCAATTCTCAAAGTGGTGCGACCATGCTCATGCTGCGCTACTTTGATTATGATATACTCCCGACCATGTGCACACTGTATCCTCCTCTCTTGAGGCCTAGTGGTGAAAGATCTATGAGAGCCAAGCTCATCCTGCCCGTGCATCTCCATGATGCCAATATCTACCCCTCCATTGCCAATATCGACCTTGAGAAACAACATGATAAGTCTTCCTCACCATGCAGTGATCGTCTCAATATTCCCCATGGGTCAAACCGAGGGTGAATTGGATCACCCTCTGCTATGACCTTGTTCATCACATAATGGAGTGATCCACCCGCCAACTGGATCCTTGGATCCCCCAACCATACTAGGAGCTCATAACTCCCACTCCTCGCGGAATGTCTCTGCGTATCACTACTACCTGCTAGAACCCATTTGGCCCTCATCTCTGACCCTTATATGTAATCCATGGGTGGATCCCAAGTATCAGGAGTCTGTCCCATGCAAGCCAACCTGCCCTGCTCCTGCCAGACCAAGCAGTGAAATCTGGTATCCAAACTCCTGATGGTACACCTGGACATTGCTTGGAGTCTGGGTGCCCTCCTGTAGACGAAGTCTACCATCCACCACCCCTCAGCCTCCTGTGACACCTCAAGCTGTCTTGCCAGAAGTGCATCATGCAGTTCCCTTGCAATTGAATCCCCATGTGTGAGCCCAGGAGTGGAACGTATGCTACCTCAACAATAAACCAAGCTGTCCCTAAGCCCGTGTCCGTCATCTCGTGCCTCCACCAAACGTCCCAACTTGAGAGTCATGGATGGGTAGGGCCCCAAGGGTAGGATGAAGAGTCTGTTGGGGTATTGAAGAATATCCCTATGGATGCCCCTCTCTCTGTCTCGAATATGTTGATAAACCAGTCGAAGACCTGTCTCTGTACACCACAGGATATCCTCGGCTACTGTTGTAACACCTTGTATCGTCTTGTGCCTTGTCTGTGTCAAGGCACCAGTCACTCCCAACGTGTACTCAATGCGATGTAAGACACTCCTCCACAACGCAATCCAACACACTACAAGATACTCATGCACCCATGTCCACCCAAGAGAGGGATCGAATGCACGGACTGCCGCACATAGAAAAACCCTGATATGCAGATGTTGACCTCGTGCAACTCCGATTGTCTCATCCCGCTATCCAGGTCAACACATGAGATCCGACTAGGTAGCTCTGTCTCCCTCTCTCCAATGAGCAAGGGTGACCCAATGGTGCTGCTAACCTTGTCATCCCCTCTGGTATGTCTAGAAAACTCCGCATCTCTCAATTCAATGCATAGGGTTGGGCTGATAACACTATAGATCTTGTTAGTGCACATCTAAAGTAAACTGTGTTGAAATCCCAATGTGTGGTCTCTATGCTTTTCCTCATCAAGTGCTAGCCCTCATCAATTGCTAGCCCAAAGGATGGCTGCACATCCGCCTCCATCATGGGCTCGACATGAGCCTTCAACTGCTCCTGCATAAACAACCCAACATGCAAGACATGATCATCAGTCAGCTGTAGGTGGCTGTCATTTTGAAGTTCTGTCATAGACCGTGATGCCTCATCAATGGATGTGTGCTCAACTGCCTCTTCCAATCTCTCTACTGGGGCTACCAAAGGAAACTCCAACAAAGGTGACTCCTGTGTCACACTAGATGTATCCTCGTGCTCCTCCTGCGTGCCATTAGCCTCATGCTCAACTGGCTAGAATGTATTTGGATGAACTCCCTCCAAAATGGGTATGTTCTCTCTCATCTCGTCACTACCTCTGCCTCCCATATTTGTCTCTATAGTATTGATACTAGCATTTTGTTCAATAATCACGCTCCTCTTATTTTCTTCATCTGTAAGTCAGCAAATACTTTCTCTTCTCATTTCCCTTGCTGACACCCACCCTTCGAGCAACCCCTCCAGTCTCGCAAGGCTCCTAGTAACATTTTCAAATTTCTCTTGCTGAGACATTTTTGGGCACAAGTTCAATTTGGAGAATAATGTGGGACTAGTGTTTTAGCCACTGGAATACTAGGCCACAATAGCACTTGAGCATTTGCGTCTAAGTTGCCGGAAACGCCAGCCTTGGCCCTCAGAAACTCGCATCCTCGTTTCCGAAATGGAAACCTGTACGATACTCAACGGAAACGGCTTTGATCCGTATCCGTCCCGTTTCATAAGTTTTGGATACGTTTTTTTTGGAGTTTGCCATTTCTGTGCCATTTTTAAAAATTCTAAAACGTATTTGAAATTTTTTAAAATGTATTTCAAAAGTTTTGATACGTATCCCGATTTTTGTGAAACATATTTTATCTCCAGCTAGATTTACGCCGGGAACATTACCTTTAGAGTGTAAAGTTAAGTTAGGGATGCGTAAAGGGTTAATGTGGTTTTTGTTTTTATCGTAGAGCAAGCCCACTGCAACTGGAGTCCGAGTTTTATTGTTTGAGCAAGAGCACATAGCCGCTACAAAGAGTGTGACACTGTGAGTTTGAGACGTTGTCGCCTCTACAAAGAGTGTGGTCACTGTGACTATGTGAGTCTAGAAGACTAGACGCCGTCATTGACTTCCACGCTGAGCTTCAGCACACTGGTGATTGCACACACTGCCACGCAGGGAGATTACAATCCCCTCACTGCCTCAACCTACAGGTCTACGTCGGAGGCTGGAGCACGTCGTGAACGCAGGCAAGGCCAAGTCTGGAGCATTGGAGCACAGTCAGTGTTGACTCTTGAGGGCCGAGGCTTGCTGCTTGAGCTGCGAGCAAGGTTGGCAACTTGGCCGCTGTGAGCCTTGAGGCTGTGCAGTGTGAGGCTGTGAGCACATGGAAATCCCCCATTACAATTTCAGCAATTTGGTGCAGAATCCATATAGTAACTTGTAAGTCACAGTTAACCAGTTAAGGCAAGCACCTGCTATCAAGGTCTTGCTGTAGATTATCTTCTCTAAATCACAGTCTCATCAAAAGTAAAAAGAATACCAACAGTCACACATATCCTTGTCTAGCTGCTGCAATGAAACAATGAGAATCTTGTACATATACCTCTACAATCATAAGGTCACTATTAAACTTTTAGGACCAAGGAAGTTCAGAGATTCACCGAGTCTTGCAATGCAATCCGTTATGGATTCTTCCTCTGATAATTTTGACAAAGAATGATTGTAGGTATTTGTTTTTCTGGTAGTACTAGTTTCTGAAGTAGAACTCAAGATACTTGGAGAAAGTCTAAT
The DNA here is from genome assembly GCA_034641835.2 of Pinus albicaulis. Lineage (NCBI taxonomy): Eukaryota > Viridiplantae > Streptophyta > Pinopsida > Pinales > Pinaceae > Pinus > Pinus albicaulis. The sequence continues at coordinate 38,743 of JAXQQM020093297.1, read as the reverse complement.
ATTACGAACAAACTGAGCAATGAACTGCGAGAACTCATATAAATTTATCAAACTAATATCAAAGTTTCAAACTCATATATATTATATGTATGTTTGATATACGTATTACGAAGTTCGAACAAAGTTCAAACTTCATGTATGTGACCCATTGATTTTAATTATTATTTTGCAAATTAATTTATATCAATATTAATGACAACTTCAAGTTTAGTCATTCGTGAGGCAGAGACACTGGAGAATGAAATTGAATCATCCCCTAAAATTGATCCAAAGTCACCACTTTGGAAATATGTAACTATTGTTGGGAAGATCCAAAGTGGCAGCTCATTGGCATGGGTTTGCAGTGAATGTAAAAAGGATTTTAAGGGATCATACACACGGGTCAAAGCACTTTTACTTGGGTTAAAAGGCAATGGGGTTCGAATATGCAGTGGCCCACCTAAAGAGAATGGGACAGATGGAAATGGTTTAAGCAAGACAAAACTTGCTAAATATCATAAAGAACAAGAGGAGCCAGATGTTAAATCAAATGAGGCAAATTTTACAAGGTTGGGAGCATCTTCATCAAAGCCTCCACTTCATTCCTCACTAAAGTGTTGGTTCAAACAAGAAGTCTAATTTGGGACCACTTGAAAAGAGTTTTAATAATGATGCTCGAGAGATTGCAAATGCAGCAATTGGTCAATGCATTTATGCAAATGGCCTTTCTTTTAACCTTATGCGGTCTCCTTACTGGGCAAAGATGATAAAAGCAATGAATGAAGCCCCAAAAGGGTTCAAGAGCCCTGGATATGAGAAGGTTCGCACTACGATGTTGAGTGCTGAAAAGTTGGATTTGGAGTCCAAATTAAGCCCCATTCGTAATTCATGGCGCATTTCAGAGGTGTCCATCATTTCTGATGGATGGAAAGATCAAAGGAATAGGCCTTTGATCAATGTGATTGCTCAGAGCCCAAAGGGGGCAATGTTTTTGAAGGCAGTGGATTGTGAGCGACAGATGAAAGATTCTCAATTCATTGCTGACATCTTGATTGAAGCAATTGAGTTGGTGGGGCCAGAAAATGTTGTCCAAGTAATAACTGACAATGCAATGGTGTGTAGAGCAGCAGGCCTAATTATTGAAGGCAAATATAGCACATCTTTTGGACCACTTGTGCTGTACATTCATTGAACCTCATGTTGAGCAAGATAGAGAAGAAAATCGAGTGGATTCATGTTATTTTTGAGGAGGCAAAAGAAATTCAAGCATTCATCACAAACCACCACGTGTCCCAAGACATCTAAAGAGAATTTGCAAAGTTGGAGCTCCTTAAGGTACCTAAACATTAATCAAATAATAGTTTTTCAATCAAGATTCAAATTATGATTTTTATTTTTTAATTTATTGAAACATTGGAAATTTGGTACTTGCAGGTTGTCGAGACTCGATTTGCCTCTCACATCATAGTCTTAACAAGGCTTATGCCGGTGAAAGATGCATTACAATTAATGGTATGCAGTTCTCTTTGGAATCAATGGAGGCAGTCCCAATCTGATAGAGGACAAACAACGAGAAAATTGGTTGTTGATGATGAATGGTGGGATAAGGTTGAGTACCTTTTTGCATTTACTAAGCCAATAGTGGATTTTCTCCGTATGTTTGACACAAATATGCCTAATTTGGAGAGGTGTATGAAGGCATTGATTCCATGATAGAGGAGATAAGGATGGTTATAAATGCCAAGGAGAATGACTCAGATGAATTCTTTTACAGAGAAGTAAAAGATTTATTGACCAAAAGGTGGAAGAAGATGACCACGCCATTGCACCTTTTGGCCTATGTAGTGAATCCAAAATATTATGCTGTAGAGTGTGATCTAGAAAGAACTGCATCAAACAAAGACCCAAAAGTCTCACAAGGATTTAAAAAGGCTTTTAGAAACTTTTATAGATCCTGAAATTGGGCATCGGATTCGTTCAGAGTTTGCTCATTTTGTGGGATTAGAGGGTTGTGGTTCTGATATTGATTGTATGCGGGACAAGAGGGCAATGAGTCCAATTGAATGGTGGAACTACTATGGTGGGGAATTTCCACATATACAAAATTTGGCCATCAGGATCTTGTCACAGGTTGCTAGTTTCTCTTCAGCAGAAAGGAACTGGAGTACATATGGCTTCATCCATTCCGTGAAGCGAAACAGATTGGCCTCTAAGAAGGCTAAGGAACTAGTGTATGTTCATTCAAACCTTCGCCTTCTGTCACACAAGAGTGATGAATACAAATTTGGGGCCGCCAAATTATGGGATGTGGAAGCAGAGTTGCCTAACTTGGATATGACATTGAATGCCAGGCCTCATATGACTTTGTTTGACGCGGAGTCACAAATAGGTGGATCTTCAAGTGGACATGGCAGCAATGTTCCCACATCTGGAGATGATGTGGAAATTTATAGTGAAAGGAATGAACTTGAAGACATATTTGATGATATGTAAATGATATTTATGTTGATGATTGAAATTAGAAACAAAAACTTGATGATATGTTGAACTTGAATCATGATTCATCATTTATGAATTTTCAATTTATAACTTAATGCTGAGTTGATGATGATGATAGATGATAAATCATAACTCACATATGATAATTGATGAATAGATGATAGATGATAGAATCTAGATGATATAATGATGATCATTGATGATAGATGATTAATCATTATGCATTTTTATTATTTAGAAATAATCTAGATTCTCAAAGATGAATGGAAATATGAAATTCTTATTTTGTAAATTTGTTATATATATATATTATTATTTTTTTAAATATATATATGACGTGTCGTTTCTTGCCGTATCATATCTAGATTTTTTGAAAATTTGTCGTATTCGTATCCATTTCAGTGCAACTTAGATTGGCATGATTTAGACCCACAACTGGCCAAAATCATGCTCTAATACAACTGTAATATTCCTAATGGAAATATACCATGCTAAACAAAGCAAACATAGTAGAAACACCTACAAAAATTTACAACACATTTAACAACCAAAAATCTCCATGAACAATATTGATCTGAGTCATTTTATTAATATAATTGTTGGGTACAAAGTAAAAATCAGAACGCATGCACCTGGGGTTTCTCAAGGAAAGCTAACAATATTTGAGCGATGACATCAACTGCTCTAACATGCAATGTGGCCGTCCCCAACAATCTTTGCGCTATTCCAGTGAAAATTGCATTGTTAGCTGCAAATAATAGCTGTTAGGGCCTCCTCTAGTACTCAGAAAGGTAGTACTCGAAAAATTCAAAGGAAATTAACCCCATTCCTCTCGAGGTTCGATATTGCAGGATATATACTCCCTTGTGATTGACATTCCTTTTTGGTGGTCGTTCTGGGACCAACATTCCATTTTTCCATATTGGGTAGGTTGGACATAAACGTTGTGTAATGTCCCTTCCTAAATTATTTTGGAACAAGATTAATTTCTACATTTTGGTGAAGATGGGGCCCATTCGATTTTTGGTAGAAGACTTAGGAGTTAGATGTAAGTTAATTTATTTTATTTTGTTAATGGTATGTGGGGGCCACCCACATAAGAAATACGCACTGCCTAAGCCAATGATTCGAAATGCATGAGAGGGAAAATCGAAGGCTTGGTGAGGGACCCACGAAAGAAGAAAAGGCGGGAAAAACGGTTCCAGGAAAGTTATAAAAAGGAACACAACACACTTCATTTGGCATCTTTGGCTTATCGAACTTCACTCTGTTGCTCGAGCTGTTTAGCCGGGTCACTTGCTTTTTAGCAAGAGTTTTCTAAGCAGAGAACTCACCCTTTCTTTGCGAGAATTCGAGCGCCACCATAGAGAGGTTCATCCATAATCATCCGGAGGGGATTTGGAGGGAGATCTCCAACATCTGCATTTAGTTTGCCCAGGAAGTGCGTATTCCTGGAGGGCGCAATAGGGGATCTAGTGTGGCTATTTTAGCATTCTTCTAGAGAGCTATTGCTAGGAGAAATTAGGAGAAGAAGGCTCAGGAGATTTGTTGGCTATTTGGTGAGTTTGAGGGTTGGAAGTGGCAACAATATTCATAAGTGATTTTGCAGTCTCTGGGGCCAGCGCAGAAGAGAGAAATTGGGCACACGTGTGAGATAGAGTCTCAACCATTGGGGCTATTTTTTGCTGGGAGAAATAAGGGAAGTGTTGGTGGAGTTGATTGCTACATTTTAGAAGTGTTTGGGGAGGATTTTGTTGGTGTTTTGACAAAAAGCGTGCTTCAACAACTATTGGAGAGCGTAGGGCTTTTGGGGGTTGATTTTGGAAGGTCAAAACAAGGCCAAACCATTTTTGGGTTTTGGTGGGTTTGGCTTGAGGAGCCTAGAAATAATTTTGTAGAATTTTTTGAGCACCGAAGGTGAGGTTTTCAGCCATATTTTGCAGTAGACAATGCATAATTGTTGTGGCAATGCATAGCAGCAGTTGGATAGTTTCTTGGTCGTCATTGCTTCACCTGGCCTTTTCTCCGCTTGCCAAAAAGTCAAGCCTAGGTGCATTCCTTCCATATATTTGTACTCTTGCACTCAGTTATAAGAAAATGGCTCAACTGCTTCCATATTTCTGATTGTTCTAGGTGTTTACTAATTTGTTTTAAAGTTTCCGTGATGTAAATTTGCTATTTGCTTGCATATCACCGTTTTTCCTATTTTGGAACATTACAGTGGTATCGAGCTCAGGTCTTGGCTCAGCTGTGGGAGAACTCTGCCTATGAGTGAGGAGGATAGACATAATATTACCTAAAAGAGACAAAGGTACCAGAGCAGAGAGAGGGAGCTAGAGATCACTCCAGACACTGAGGACCATGGGAAGGCGGTGATAGTAGAGGATATGGGGGAGAGCCCAAGAGCAAGGAAGAGATGGCCTTTGACAATCTCTTAAAAGCCCTAAGTGATTTGGCAAATGGGCAGAAGGAGATGTTAGATGAGATTAAAATGCAGAACTAGGAACTAAGCACTCACCGAGATTTTCTATTTGGAGAGACTTGTGGAGCCTCTCAACAGTATGACAACCCTTCACCTACTGCGCAGCCACCATCCTCTAGTGGGCCAACTAAAGCCACGTTGCGTTCTTTCCTACCCTTGGCACTGGGTGAACAAGGAGGAGTTGATGATTGGATGCCTATGGGAGAATATTTCAGAGAGTGGAAATCCATGGGAGAAGAGTTCAGAGAAACACTTTTTTTTAGAGATTATTCCTAGCTCAAGCAGACTGAGAAGGGAAAGAGCTATGGAGGTTAGGGCATGCAGAGCTCGGAGTTGCAGCGCACCATTGGGAGGATGTTCTTCCCCAAATATGATGGAACTGCCAAGTGCACAATTCATGCTTGGGTGGAGAAGTTAGAGACCTATTTCCAGCTCAACAGGATGACAGAGGTAGAGGCCATTAAAATGGCCATTTTGCATTTGGAGGGAGAGGCACACGATTGGTAGTTTCATGGCTTTTCCACTCTAGGGCATGCCAACGTGACCTCCTATAAGGATTTCACGCGGAGAGTAGTGGAGCGTTTTGATTGGAGGGATCCTGAGGCTCACTTCAGGGAGCTGACCTAGCTCAGGCAGACAAGACATCCAAAGCACTATATTTCAGAGTTTCTAAGTGTTTCAGTCATGGCGCCTGATTTGTCGGATGCTAAGAGGGTGTACAGATTTGTAGAGGGGTTGATGGAGCCACTACGTGGACTGGTGAAATCACACAAACCCTCTACTCCACTAGAGGCCGTGACTTGTACGAGAGACTTGCAGGGGGCCAACCCCAAGACCTGGCTACCTATTCCACCATGCACTCCCTACCCTTAGAAAGGGTGTGATACTAGACCACCACCAGCGCAGAGAGCAACCCAAGGGCGAGGAAAGTTGGATGATGAGACTAGGAGAGACCTCAGGCGGAGGAAGCTGCGTTTTACATGTCGAGAGCCATGGGCACAAGGCCATCAGTGCACAGCGAGCAAGGTCCACTATATCGAGGTCTTCTAAGACAGTGATCAGGAGGATGATGTGGAGTTGGAGTATGATGGGGGAGACTTGTGGAGCCTCTCAACAGTATGACAACCCTTCACCTACTGCGCAACCACCATCCTCTAGTGGGCCAACTAAAGCCGCGCTGCCTTCTTTCCTACCCTTGGCATCGGGTGAACAGGGAGGAGTTGATGATCAGATGCCTATGGGAGAATATTTCAGAGAGTGGCAATCCATGGGAGAAGAGTTCAAAGCAGCACTAATTTTTCAGAGATTATTGCTAACTCAAGCAGACTAAGAAGGGAAGGAGCTATGGAGGCTAGGGCATGCAAAGCTGAGAGTTGGAGCACACCACTGGGAGGATTTTCTTCCTAACATACGATGGCACTACCAAGTGCACAACTCATGCTTAGGTGGAGAAGTTAGACACCTATTTCCAGCTCAACAGGATGACAGAGGTAGAGGCCATTAAAATGGCCACTTTGCATTTGGAGGGAGAAGCACACAATTGGTAGTTTCATGGCTTTTCCACTTTGGGGCATGCCAACGTGACCTCCTTTAAGGATTTCACATGAAGAGTAGTGGAGCGTTTTGATCGGAGGGATCCGAAGGCTCACTTCAGGGAGCTGACCTAGCTCAGGCAGACAAGATATCCAAAGCACTATATTTCGGAGTTCCTGAGTGTTTCGGTCATGGTGCCTGATTTTTCGGATGCTAGGAGGGTGTACACATTTGTAGAGGGGTTGACGGAGCCACTGCGTGGACTGGTGAAGTCACACAAACCCTCTACTCCACTAGAGGTCGTGACTTGTACGAGAGACTTGCACGGAGCCATCCCCAAGACTTGGCTACCTATTCCACCATGCACTCCCTACCCTTAGAAGGTGGGTGATACTAGACCACCAACAACGCAGAGAGCAACCCAAGGGCGAGGGAAGTTGGATGATGAGACTAGGAGAGACCTCAGGCTGAGGAAGCTGTGTTTTACATGTCGAGAGCTGTGGGCACCAGGCCGTCAGTGCACAATGGGCAAGGTCCACTATATCGAGGTCTTCTCAGACAGTGATCAGGAGGATGATGTGGAATTGGAGTACAATGGGGGAGACTTGTGGAGCCTCTCAACAGTATGACAACCCTTTACCTATTGTGCAACCACCATCCTCTAGTGGAACAACTAAAGCCACGTTGCCTTCTTTCCTACCCTTGGCACCGGGTGAACAGGGAGGAGTTGATGATCAGATGCCTATGGGAGAATATTTCAGAGAGTGGCAATCCATGGGAGAAGAGTTCGAAGCAACACTAATTTTCAGAGATTATTGCTAGCTCAAGCAGACTGAGAAGGGAAGGAGCTATGGAGGCGAGGGCATGTAGAGCTCTAAGTTGCAACGCACCATTGGGAGGATGTTCTTCCCCACATATGATGGCACTACCAAGTGCACAACTCATGCTTGGGTGGAGAAGTTAGACACCTATTTCTATCTCAACAGGATGACGGAGGTAGAGGCACACGATTGGTAGTTTCATGGCTTTTCCACTCCAGGGCATGCCAACATGACCTCCTATAAGGATTTCACGTAGAGAGTAGTGGAGCATTTTGATTGGAGGGACCCAGAGGCTCACTTCAAGGAGCTGACCTAGCTCAGGCAGACAGGACATCTAAAGCACTATATTTCGGAGTTCCTGAGTGTTTTGGTCATGGTCCCTGATTTGTCGGATGCGAGGAGGGTGTACACATTTGTAGAGGGGTTGATGGAGCTACTGCGTGGATTGGTGAAGTCACACAAACCCTCTACTCCACTAAAGGTTGTGACTTGTATGAGAGACTTGCAGGGGGTCATCCCCAAGATCCGGCTACCTATTCCACCATGCACTCCCTACCCTTAGAAAGGGGGTGATACTAGAACACCACCAGTACAAAGAGCAGCCCAAGGGCGAGGGAAGTTGGATGATGAGACTAGGAGAGACCTTAGGCGGAGGAAGTTTTGTTTTACATGTCGAGAGCCATGGGCTCTAGGCCATAAGTGCATATCGGGCAAGGTCTACTATATCAAGGTCTTCTCAGACAGTGATCAGGAGGATGATGTGGAGTTGGAGTACGACGGGGGAGACTGCGTGGGGCCATCAGAGAGAGCACCACCACTGGCACCTCCACCAGGAGGAGCATCTTTCACACCATCTGTGGGAGTCCTTGCCTCTTTGTGCGCGGTGCCCAAATTTCTGACCCTGAGGATCAGAGGCATTGTGCAGGGGGCAACGTGTCTCAGTCTTAGTTGACAATGGGGCCACCCACAATTTTATTGATGCTCGGATGGTCCAAAGGAGAGGCATCACCATTGTAGAGTTTGAGGGGTTTTCAGTGCTAGTACCGAGAGACAGGACTATGCAATGCACTCGATATGTTCCCGCTTTGACAGTGACCATGGGGAACTATTCAATGACATATCATTTCTTTGTGGTGGAAGTACCAGACACCATTGTGGTGATGGATGTCCATTGTCTATATTCCCTCGGTCAAGTTACGACTGAATGGAGGAAGCTCGAGATGGAGTTTACCAGATCCGATTGTAAGCTAGTGGTTCTTCGGGGAATGCACTCTTATCCCCCACAGACAGTTTCAGCTCACTGGATGGAGGCCGACTTGAGGCATGGGGACATAGCATGGGTAGTGGAGCTGATGATTTCAGAGCCTGGGAGATAGACCAAGCCACCACATCCAAACATACAAGCTATACTGGACATATATTCAGTAGTTTTTGGAGACATACCACTAGGGCAGCCACCAGATAGGGGGCTTGAGCACACCATAGAGTTTGAGCCTGGTGTATAGGCAGGCATACCACCCTCTATAGGCATCCCAAAGCCTATAAGGATAAGATTGAGTGAGCCATCTGAGAATTGTTTGCATTGGGCTACATTAGGCAGAGTTCTAGCCCCTTCGCTTCTTCATTTGTATTGGTAGAGAAGAAGGACGAAACTTTGCGCATGTGCATTGATTATAGGGTGCTCAAGAGGAGGATGTTGAAGAATTGGTATCCCATACCGTGTATTGATGAGCTTAGAAGAGCTAAGTTCTTCTCGAAGATAGATTTGCAATCGGGATATCATCAAATCTGGGTGAGGGATCAGGACATTTCGAAGATAGCCTTAGGTGTCATTATGAGCATTTCAAGTTCTTGGTTATGCCTTGTGGGTTGACCAACGCCCCTGCCACTTTCCAATCATGCATGAACCATGTGTTTAGGGGGCAGTTGAGGAGATTCATGTTGGTTTTCTTTGATGACATCCTAATCTACAGCAAGACATGGGAGGAGCACCTGCAACACCTAAAGACGATGTTGCACATTTTAAAGGAGCAACAATTCTACGCTAAGTTGTCCAAGTGTGAATTTGGGCTGATAGAGATGCTTTACTTGGGACACATTATTGGCGCATATGGGGTCAAGGTGCATGAGGAGAAGATCAGGGCCATTGAGGATTGGCTGGTACCTAGAGATGTGACAACGTTGAGAGGATTCTTGGGCATCTGCACTTATTACAGGAAGTTCGTTAAGGGCTTCTCACAGTTGGCAACACGCCTCATAGATCTGACAAAGAAGGGGGATTTCGATTGCCTCAAGGAGGTGATGAATAGTTGCCCAATATTGGCACTTCTGGACTTCACACAATCTTTCACATTGAGTGTGATGCATCGGGTGAGGGGATTGGGGTTTTCTTGTCCCAAGGTGGGCAACCCATGGCTTTCGAAAGCCGAAAGCTCCTATCGCATGAGAGGTCGTATTCCATATATGACAAAGAGATGTTGGCCATAATGCATGCACTAGGAAAGTTCCGATAGTATTTGATGGGTAACCGGTTTCAGGTGAAAGACAGATCATAACAGTCTTCGCCACTTCATGGGGCAGTAGGGCCTCAATGGAAGGCAACAGAGGTGGGTTAGTAAGGTGCAGGCCTACGATTTTGATATTGAGTATGTGCGGGGAAAGCACAGTATGGTCGCTGATGCACTATCCAGGAAACCAGCGGGGCTTTCTATTAAATTTAGATAACCATGGTGTTCTATGCTTGACGCACTTTTACTTCAATCTTTCTTAGGTCCAATACGAAATAGCAATCACATGAACTTGAAAGTAAAATGCTGATAGAACACAATAATAGATCAATAGAAGACAAGCCATATATAGATCAGATTTACAATTCCCTTTGTCCAGCAAAGATATGAGATATTGTGGCATTACAGCGGTCAGCAGGATGCTTCAACTAGCAAAGTCTTTATCGGTCAGCTAGCACTTTCATGTATCACACCCACAGGCCTCAAAGACAGCTCATCACAAGTCAGCGCAAGTCAAACCAGGGACAATGCTGAAAAGTCAATGCAAGCAGCTTCAGAAAAGTCAATGCAACAAACTAGGGCTTCGATCAAACAACCTGGAATTCCTCGATTTTAGTGCCCAATTGTATGGCCTCCTAAAATCGGAATTTCTACAGAAGATTGAGGTCAAACGACCAATGTTTGACCATGGTCAACACTGCAGCAAAAAAGCCCTAAACAGATTAGCACAGAAAACAGAAAGCCCTAAATAGATCAGCGCAGAAAACAGCAGCTTCGCTCCACACGTGTGAGGGAAAAAGGCCTCCAAAGGCTATCGAACCAATCATATCACAATGAGAGAATGTGTGATGAGACGATGAGAAAATGACCTCAAAGTCTCTCCAATTTATATTCATCAATGAGGGTGTGTGACACATCTCTTAGGCATGTGGGATAAATCTGGCCGACCTTGCACATGTGGAAAACAAATTCAAAATCAAAGTTCTGCTCATCCAATCAAGATGATCTTTAGATCAATCTTGCACCTCTCCAAAAGAGGAATCCAACAAAAATATGACCATCGTCATATGAGCAGTGCAACATGGAGTTTGGACCTAGTTGCCCAAAATTAATACTCCCTCTCAACTAGGGAGAACTCCATCTGTCCACAAGTGCCATCCATCATGTACCAAACCAAACATCGTGCATCATCCCACTATAACTTGCTTTGCTGGCTCTTTATTTCAGAACAAAAGGTGAGTCACAAAGATATCACACATAGCTGACCCGAAGTCAGCTTAGAGGTAAAAACCTCTCTCGGACTCAAAAGAGTCTCATACTAACTCGAAGTTAGTTTACTGACCCGAAGTCAGTTTAGAGGATAAAACCTCATCATACTTGATCCCATATCAAGGTGTTGGACACGTGCCATCCTAGACATAGAGAGTACGACAATCTCCGATGCATCCGTTGGTCTTGCTATGGTCTCTATCCACATTTCCCACCTCATTGGCTAAATGAGAGGTACTTCCCATGAGTCCGAAACTCCATGGGTAGGAGGTACTTCCCATGAGTTCGAAACTCCATGGGTAGGATGCATGCGGGGTATAGATCAGAGAGAGGCGAACCAACTCAATATCATAACGGTGGGGCAAAAGCACCACAAGGTTCGTCAAGCCTAGCCCCGTGAGTGGTTATAGCTCCAAGAAGCTATCCCCAAGCTCCTTGGAGCTCCAAGAGCTCATAGTCCAACTCAAGCAGGACCCTTAGAATAGGGTCTTTCCACGATTCCAAGCTTCTCACGGAAGGTTAGGAACTTGACCTTCCCCATGGGCTTCGTGAGAATATCCATGACTTGCTCATCAGTTCCTATATGATCGAGCCTTACGACACCTCACTGTATCATATCCCGGATAAAGTGGTACTTGATATCAATATGCTTGGATCGATCGTGGAACACAGGATTCTTAGAAAGACGAATCCCACTTTGGTTATCACAAAGGATAACAGTGCTATCTAGGACATGCCTGAACAATTCACTGAAGACCTTTCACAACCAAATAGCTTCACAACAGGACATACTCGTTGCAATGTATTCAGCCTCAGCGGTGCTCAAAGCCACCGACTTTTGCTTCCTGCTCATCCAAGATATCGAAGCAAAACCCAAGGTGAAGCAACATCCAAATGTGCTCTTGCGATCCACCACACTACCAGCCCAATCGGCATCAGTATATCCATGGAGTATCAAACTCTCGGAAGTGTAGCTAAGCCCATGGTTGATTGTGCCCCGAAGATATCTCAACAAATTCTTGGCACCAATCTAGTGAATGTGATGAGGATCAACCATATGTTGACTGAAAGTGTTCACTGCAAAACATACGTCCAGACGGGAGTTCACTAAGAACATCAGGGCCTCCACGAGTTGTCGAGACTTGGTAGGATTTGCTAGCACGGGCCCAACAACATTTCCACTCAACTTCTTAAAGTTGAGTTCCATTGGTGTCGACACAGACTTACAGTCCACCATACCAAATCTCTCTAGCAGCTTCATGACATATTTTCCTTGAGAAGGAAAATCTAGACTAGCCTTTGCCAGACCTCCAAGCCTAGGAAGTAGTGCATCAGTCCTAGGTCTTTCATCTCAAACTCGGAAGCTAGCTCCCTCTTACACTGATGAATGAGAGGGTCAACACTTGTCAGGAAGAGATCGTCCACATAAAGAACCAAAATGAGAGGCATTTCTCTATCAACTTTAAAATAAAGGTTCGGATCAACATTACTTCGAGTGAAGCCCAACTTCATTAAGTAGCTATCTATCCTCTAATATCAAGCCCTGTGGGTTTGCTTCAACTCGTAGAGGGCTTTCTACAACCTGCATACATGGGTGTCTCTATCTCGGACTTCGAATCCCAGAGGTTGCTACACATACACCTCTTCCTTTATAGATCCATGCAGAAAAGCGATCTTCACATCCATATGATGTAGAATCCATCCTTGCGTAGCAGCAAGGGCAGTAATAGATTAGATGGTGGTATAGTGGGTCACAGGTGCAAATATATCATCATAATCTATGCCTTCTTTTTAGGAGAAGCCTCGAGCAATGAATCTTGCCTTGTACTTTTTAACACTTCCATCAGATCCATGCTTGATCTTATAGAGCCATTTCGCGGTGACAACAGATTTGTCCTTTGGTCTTGGGACCACTTCCCAGACATTCATAATGGACTCATATTCTTCGTGCATAGCATCCTTCCAAACTTGATGCTTTACGACTTCTTCAAATGTTCCAGGCTCAGATTGTACTATCGTACTCTTGGCTGCTAGATACCCTTGGTATCTCTTCGACTTCTTTCTTTCACAGAATATCCCCCTTGGGGTAATATGTCTCTCGGCATCTTCGAGAGTATCTCTAAGCCATGAGGGTCTTCTCTTATTTGAAGGAGGTGGATCAATGGGATCCATAGGTCCTTCAACATCGAGCATCAGGTCATCCTTTGACTCTTCCAACTTCCCTCCTTCATCTCCTTTGTCTTCCTTGGAGCTAGGAAGATTTCTTACTTTCTTGAGGGCAACATCTTCGTCGAAGGTGACATCGTGGCATATCTCCACTTCTCTTTGACCAGGCACATAGATTCTATATGCCTTCGAAGTTTCTCTGTATCCCACAAACATTCCCTTCTTTTCAGAAGCATCCAACTTGCTTCTCTTTTCTTTCGGCACATGAAAGTAAACAGGACAACCAAAAACTCTAAAATGAGAAACATCAGGTTTCTTACCAGAGAAGACGTCTTCGGGAGTTTTGGAGTCTAGAGCGGAATGCAGGCATCTGTTTTGAACATACACAACAGTGTTTGCAGCTTCTCCCCATAGAAACTTCGGAAGACCTTGGTCACATAGCATGGCACGGGCAGATTCCACAATGGTCCTGTTCTTTCTTTCAGCAACACTTTTTCTCAGGAGTGTACGTAGTTGTGATCTCGCTCTTTATGCCAGCTTCTCTACAAAAGTCATTAAACTCATTTGACTCATACTCGGTCCCATTGTCGGTCGTCAAAACTTTGATTTTCTTCTCAGTTTGATTTTCCACCAAGGCCTTGAAGGTACGGAACCATTTGAATGCTTCATCCTTCTTCAAAAAATATATCCAGGTCTTGCGAGAGAAGTCATCTGTAAAAGTCATGTAATAGGAACATCCTCCCTAGGATATCTTAGACAACATACCAGATAAGTCAGAATGTATCAACTGCAAGATATCAGTTGTCTTTGTGACACTTGAGGGGAATGGTCCCCTTGTATGCTTCCCTTCGGCACAACCCTGACATATACCTTCATGATCATCTCTCAATTCGGGCATCCCTGTCACCACCTTCCTTGCTTCGGGAAGGGCTTTGTAATGAAGGTGTGCAAACCTCCGATGCCATAACTCTATTTGAAGAGTTGTATCACATGTCATAGCCCCCAATGTACTTCCTCCAACTTGGTAGAGTGTATCAACTCTACAACCAATAGAAAGGGATTCCTTGAAATTCTTCTTCCAGATATGTACCTTTCCTTCAACGAATGCCACCTTGAACCCCTTGTCTTCCATTGCCGAAATGGACATAAGGTTCTTTTTCAAATTAGGTACATACAACACATCTTGTAATCAGATGACTTGACCTTGAGATAATGGAGGGTCACAATTGCTGTCCTTTGTTGGGTGTGGACCCTGATTATCTTGTTTATTTTGTATCATAGCGTTGGACCCCCTGTACCTTAATGGGGGCAGCAACGCCGCCTGTAATTAAACGCTGTCTGGGGGGTCCAGGGGGGCGGCTACGACTTTATTGAACCCCCCCCTGGCGGGGGGTTTCGGGGGCAGCGCCCCCAAAGCTCAAAACAGATGTGAAATTGCCTTGTAAAAGTATAGTAATTTCTAGTCAATCTGGGTTGTTCATTAGGCAGATGATCTGACGGTAGAAGTTATGTTTAGTTTAGGGTTTTAACTTTTTTGCCCTAGAAGGCAACCCCTTGCTTTTATGAGGGTATTGTATTGCGGCTGTGTAGTGTGTGTGTATTCTCAGAGCGAGAAACAGAGAGGGAGACTGTGAGAGAGAACAGAGGATATTACAGCGGATTTGTTGTAGGTTGTGTCTCTTCATTTTGCTGGATAATAGAAAGGAAGGACTGGCTGTTCGGGGTGGACGTAGCGCAAACTGGGTGAACCACATATATCTGTGTCTCTCTGGTTTTATGTGTTTGTGTGCTTGTGTTTTCCGCATATTTTATGTGCTTCATTGCTCTGTAATATTTAATTTTCTAACATCCCTTTCATGGGATAGGTGGCAATATCTCCAAGGATAATTTCCAAATTAGTATCCTTCTCAACCGAATCAGAAAGGGCTTCTTTATTACCAGTGAGGTGCCTTGAAGCACCACTATCAATTAACTAGACATCCAGGGTGTCAGGCGGAGATGCAACAGAGAGGGCAGATACAAGAATAAAATCATTTCTCATATGATCAACAACATTAGACTCATCGTACCTGGAATTTCTTGACGTCTTGAAAGTTTGCCCATTTCCATTACGATCAGAGGGAGCCTTCCTTTTTCCTTGGAACTTGTTGTTCCTGCTGTTCCTTCTCGAGTTGTTGTTTTCATCATCCCTAGGAGAGTCCCTTCTATTAGGGCACTCTCTTGCATAGTGACTCGTCTTGTTACAAATGTTACATCTTCCCTTCCTTCCTTTGGGCCCCGCTCTACCATGGTTTTGATTTCTCGGGCCACCATGGTTGTTCTTCTTTGCATAAGCGACGAAGGCAAATGGTTGTTCATTCTTGTTTCCTCTTGAGTGCATCTCGTCAATATTTCATCAAAATCAGGAATCACATTATTATTGAGAATAGTGGTATTGAATACATGCCTATTACGGGGGAGACCTCCAAGTGCAATAAGAACCATCACTCAATCAGATATTGCTTCCCCAATAACTAGGAGGTTATTCTTGATTTTAGTGAGCTTCATAAAATAGGATTGAATAGATTCATCCTTACCCTTCTTGATATTCTTCAATTGATTCTTGAGGAAGAGGATTTGATTAGGATTGCTAGCCTTGAACATGCTCACCAGCTTATCATACGTCTCCTTTGATGTCTTCAACTCAGAAATGTAAGTAACCAAGTGCTTATGAATAGAATCCCGGATAATCATCTTTGCTTTGATTTCTCCTTTTCTATACTTCGTTTTTGTGGCAACAACTGCATTTGATGGAGGCTCTTGAATATTCCCCTGTACATAGTCCATGACATCTTGATCTTCTAGCGCCAAATCCAAGGACATCTTCCATGCATGATAATCAAAGTTATTAGACAATTTATCATCAGCCTTGAAACCCTTGTAGGTTGAGGAGGCCATTTGTCCTTGATAGGATTTCTTCCTTCAGAGATAGCTTCTAACACCAGCTTGGACTCTTGGACTTTGTCTTCACCTCAGCTCTAAAACCCCAGGAAGTGCGTATTCCTGGAGGATGCAACAGGGGATCTAGTGTGGCCATTTCAACATTCTTCCGGAGAGCTATTGTCGGGAGAAATTAGGAGAAGAAGGCTTAGGAGATTTGTTGGCCATTTGGTGAGTTTGAGGGCTGGAAGTGGCAACAATATTCAAAAGTGATTTTGTAGTCTCTGGAGCCAACACAAAAGAGAGAAACTGGGCACATGTGGGAGATAGATTCTTAGCCATTGGGGCTATCTCTTGCCGGGAGAAATAAGGGAAGTGTTGGTGGAGTTGATTGCTACATTTCAGGAGTTTTTGGGGAGGATTTTGCCAGTGTTTGGACAAACAACATGCTTCAGCAGCTATTGGAGTGCGTAGGGCTTTTGGGGGTCGATTTTGTAAGGTAAAAACCAGGCCAAATCATTTCTTAGTTTTGGTGGGTTTGGCTTGAGCAGGCTAGAAATTTTTTTGCAGAATTGTTGAGCACCAGAGGTGGGGTTTTCAGCGATATCTTGCAGCAGATGGTGTAGAATAGCTGGGGCAACATAGAGCAGCAATTGGACAACTTTTGGGTCATCATTGCTTCACCTAGGCTTTGCTCCGCTTGCCAAAAAGGCAAGCCCAGGTGCATTACTTCCATATATTTGTAATATTGCACCTGTTTATAATAAAATGGCTCAACTGCTTCCATATTTCCGATTGTTTTGGGTGTCTACTAAATGTTTTAAAATTTCTATGGTGTAAATTTGCTATTTGCTTGCATATCACTGTTTTTCCTATTTTGGAACATTACACGTTGGACATTTAACTTTGGATCGCAGACATATTTGTCTCATTATTGTTCCTTGGAATGCGAGAAATTGCTTGCCCGACTTGGTGGCTTGTATCAATGGGGTAATGTCAACGTCAGGTGCTGACTCCATTGAGCCAGAGGCTCTCATTAAGGCCACACTGACCGTTGAGGAGGAGTACGCTAAATCTATTATAGCTGGCAGGATAGTGGAACATGCTAGGGAATTGGGAAATTAGCCAGGTCAGATTAGAATTTCCAGTCCACATCATTTGCATGTAACGGACACAGGGCAACAACTTCCAAAGACACTTGCTAGAGGTAGATGTAGGTATAACAAAAAAATAGTAAAATCCATTTCTAAGACAAAGTTGCTTAGCTTTGACCATACCGTTCTCTGGGATAGAGGTGAGTTTGCAGGAACAAGATTTGGTGGGGCGTTGGATGTTCGCTGATATGTCTCAACTTGAAATGTAGGACTGGGTTGACTGCAATACTCACCCATTTTAAAGTATTCCCCAAATGTTTGTTTGCTGATGAATAAGTGGTTTGGGATACACTTTTGCCACCAGGACGATGAAAATCGCATCCTAAAGGATCCTTGGGTCCGAGGTCGAAATTTTCTGCAATTACACAGGCGGTATGTTGGTCTTAATCCACTCTCTGAGACCCTGCGTAATAGATATATCTGGGTCAAGTTACTAGGTCTTTGGATAGAATTTTGGATGCACAAGGTCTTAGAGGAAATTGGAAATTCTATCGGGTGTTTTGTTTACATGGACACAAACATTTTGGGTGCTCAGGACAAGCGAATTGTTTGGCTACTAGTTGAGGTAAAATTTTCGGGGGGCCTTCCTGAAAACATCGAGTTGGAGTGGGGTCCCATTAAAATTAGGCAGAGGGTGGACTTTTGGGGTATCCCCTTTCATTGCCTCCTCTATCATCACATGGATCATCTCATGGATTGTTGCCCTCGTAAGTTCAAGTATCTATCGAGCGATTTCCTCTAGAAGTCGATCTCAGTATGTCGTTCAATGAAGATACCCACTCCTCAAAAACTTCTCAAGCACCCAGGTATTTCTTTCACATGATTTTGAATTGGATGTGGGCGTTTTGGATAAAATTCCTTCTTCTTCTTTTCCCCTCTCTTCCCCATGTTAGTTTCTGTAGCATCGGATGTGTTCTAGCCACGAAACTTTGTGGAGAGGCTTGAAAACAAGAGATCTCCAAAACCTAGAAATTGTTTCTGGAGATTTTGCCTAGAAGTATCTGAATTAGATTATTAACCAAATTTTTAAATATTTCCCAAGTCTAAACTTAGGGAATATGGTTAATTAACCAGTGTTAATTGAGATAAGGCGAGAATCATGTAAAAACTCACACTGATCGACAGGGAATTAATCTGGGCCATCGATTATGTTTTAATCTTGGCTGTTTGTGCTCCAATAGAAGATTATAAGAAGTCGATGGGTAGATGGAGAATACACCAGTACAGATACTCAATTGCCTAGGTAGTTCGATTTTCTCACTGGTAGTGATTCAACAGAGAAGATAGAGTCGAAGGCTGAGTAACAAGTGGTAGAGGAGGGTAGTGCCATTCTGGGAGGAAGTTTTCTAGCTCCAAGAAGTGGACAAGGAAGGAAGGACAAAAATCCCACAAGGTCTTTGTAAGCATTGCTTAGAGTGTGACGCAGGAGGCTCAATGCAGAGGCTATGGAGGTAATTTCGGTGGCAGAAATTAGCTATGGAGTGAGAGGAAATTCTCACAAAAAATTTGCTAGTATTTTCCCTACATTAGATTGCCAGTTGAGCATCTAAATTATTGTACTCGGAATTGCTGCCGAAGAATAATAATAAAACCCTCATTTGCTGCGTCGGTTTTTCCACATTGGGTTTTTCCGGGGACAATTGTCCAAAATAGCTATGTCAAAAATTCTTGTGTGCTAGAATTTCTCAGTTTTCAATATTTTATTTTCCGCAGTATTTTTATGGTGAAAATTGCAATTGTGATTTCATTCGTTGTTTGCCGAAGCAAATAAACTGCATAATTAAATTTACAGTTAGAAGAATAATTTCCCGTTGCTCCAATAGATAAAGTTTTCACATGGTTTCAGACCACAATTGATCAGCTGGAGAGCTCAAAAAAGAAGCAAAGAAATTTCGCTGTTCAGCAAGGGCAACATGCCGAAATTCCTAGGGGCAGCGCAGTTCTTTTGCCAGGAGACCGAGTTGCTTGAGGAAGTTCGTTTTTTCTGAGAGAGGGGCAGAAGAATTCGATCCTTCTGGATCGAGTAATTCCAAAGGCAGAGGGAGCAACTTAGTTATTTCGTTGAGCAGATGTCTAGTTGGACACAAAGGGTTTTTGCAACAGTTGCTAGAGCAAAACCAATGTCGCGTGAAAGAGGAAAAAGCACAACGTAAATTCTTCAACATAACCATGGACAAGCTTTACATTCAGAAGGCTTTAGATTTGTCTTCCAGGTTGGAGGATGAATTTGCTTGCTTGTCAGGATCAACTTCATAGGTTGTCTGGTATATAGATAGTAGAGCTTCAACTTATATGACAAGGGTTAGAGTATATTTGTTAAAATTGGTAAGTAGGGCCAATTTCCACCTTAGGACAACTCATTTGATGGAGATGATGATTGCATTAAATTCCTCTTTTGGAGAGGATCAAAATTGATCTAAAGATCATCTCATTTGAACAAGCAAAAGTGTGATTTTGTATTTTTGCCCGCACATGTGCAAATTGTTCAACTCGACCTCAGCTAAATGTAGGCTCAAGAAGCCCAATGGACATGTCTCTTCACCCACAACAAATTGTATAAATAGAAGTGACCTCACACCTCATTTGGCATCATCATCACTCACACATTCTTTTCTCTCTTCATCATATTGGTTCGTACAACTATTGGGCAGCCTCTCTCTCTCTCACATGTGGCAAGATGGACGCGTTTTTCTGGGACCAACGTTGACCGAAGTGATTTTGACCAATTTTGACTTCGGTTTTTGGGGTAGAATTCTGATTTCCTTGGGCTGCATTGACTGCCACAGAAATCGAGTTTTTCTAGGTTGTTTGACTTGCATTGACCGCATCTTTTGTCACTGTTTTGGGTTGAATTTGGTCGTTTCTGGAGGCCAAGTTTGACTGCCTTTGACCGAGCTTCAAAGGAGCTATTTCGCTATTGTTTTGACCAACATTGACTTTCTGGTTACCGCTGAAGTTTGACTGCAGGTGACTGTAGAATTTGACAGGTTGATTTGACTTGGATTTGAGCAAGTTAATTTGATTTTTTACTCTCTCTCTTTGCTGAACTTTTGAATAATAATAAGAAGAATTGATCAAAGGGTTTTCCCCACATTGGGGTTTTTCCCTGACATCCACCATATCCGGTGTTATCTTGGCTTGGCTTGTCTTCTACATATTGTTTTATGTTCTATCTTAATTTACTGTCAATGTGATTAATGGTTAATGATGCTACTGGAAATAATTGGAAATTGTCATTGGGCTACTAAAGGAACATTGAAGTAAATTATGCTAAGCATAGAACATACCATTGTTAACTAAATTTAACATGGAATCAAAGCCCAGGTGAAAAGAAAGCCCAAGGAAGAGAGATAAAAGCAATCACCAATAAAGATCTGTTGGACATGGACAAATGGCTTCGTCATCTTACTTCAAGACTGAGGATAAGCTCAATGATAAATCTGACTATCATGCATGGAAGATGTCTTTGGACTTGACTTTGGAAGAAAATAATGTTATGGATTATGTGCAGGGAATTGTGGTGGAGCTTCCTTCAAATGCGCTGGCTGCTAATAAGTATAAGAAAGGTGAGGTTAAAGCTAAGAAGATCGTCAAAGACTCCGTTCAAAAGCATTTGGTTGCTTACATTTCTGATTTGGGCACACATCTAAGGAGATGTATGACAAGTTGGTTGGGATGTTCAAAGCAAACAATGCAAACCAAATTCTATTTCTCAAGAACAAGCCTAGGGACATCAAGATGGATAGAGGGGAGTCTATCCAATCCTACTTCATGAGGATTACCGAAATCAAGAATGATTTTCTATCTATTGGAGAAGTTGTTGCTGACAGGGTTTCTCAATCTTATTTCTCTTGGAGGTCTCCCACGAGCTTGGGATGTGTTCAATACCACTATTCTTAACAATGAAAGGATTCCTGGTTTTGACAGCCATCAGCTTCTTAAAGAAAAAGACTGAGGCATTCAAATGTTTTAGAATCTACAAGGAATTGGTCGAAAATGAAACTGATTTGAAGATCAAATATCTGAGATCAGATAATGGCAGAGAATTCACTTCCAAGGTATTTCAGTAGTACTGTGATGAAAATGGAATAAAAAGGCAATTCTCAACAGCCAGAATACCGCAACAAAATGGAGTTGTTGAAAGAAAAAACAGTACCATACAGGAAATGGCCAGAACAATATTAAATGACTCAAAATTAGATGATAAATTATCGGTTCAAGCAATCGATACAGCTATATTCATTATAAGCAGAGGTTTGCTAAGGAACAATTGCAACATGAATCCATAT
The DNA here is from genome assembly GCA_034641835.2 of Pinus albicaulis. Classification (NCBI taxonomy): domain Eukaryota; kingdom Viridiplantae; phylum Streptophyta; class Pinopsida; order Pinales; family Pinaceae; genus Pinus; species Pinus albicaulis. Next base: position 17,125 of record JAXQQM020093297.1, on the reverse strand, counting down.
GAATTATGGAAAGGATCTGTATTAATTATAAACAGAGGTTTGCTAAGGAACAATTGCAACATGACTCCATACGAATTATGGAAAGGAAGACCGACTAACGTCAAATACTTCAAAATATTTGGAAGCAAATGCTACATCAAAAGAGAAGATAAAAAATTGGGTAAGTTCGATTCCCGTGTCGATGAAGGCATTTTTGTTGGTTATTCACACAAAAGAAAGGCTTAGAGATGCTACAATTTGAGGCGAAAACAAATAGTGGAAAGCATAAATGTTACTTTTGATGAAGATTGTGTTACAAAGGATGATGATGAGATTGTCCCTTCAAGAAAATCTGAGGGATCTAAGGGAGAATCTGTGAAGGATAAAGAAGAAGCTCCAGAACAAGACCAATCAAATAAGGAAACAACAGTCAACCAAGAGGAAATAAGAAATGATCAGCAGGATGTACGAGAAAATTCTCCAAAAGCTTTAAAAGAATGGTGTCAAAAGAATCATCCGTCAAATCAAATCATCGGCAACACAAATGAAGGAATTGGAACCAAAAGAAGTCGACAGCTTCGCTCATCACAACAAGCCCACCTTGCTTTTTAGCAACTTTTGAGCCTAGCAATTTTGAGGAAGCTAGTCAAGATGAACACTGGGTAGCAACTATCAATGAAGAACTAGATCAAATTGAGAAGAACGATACTTGGGAATTGGTTCCACAACCAAAGGATAAAAATGTTCTTGGAACTAAATGGGTCTTCAGAAAGAAATTGAATGAGGATGGACAAGTTACTAGGAATAAGGCAAGATTAGTCTGCAAAGGATATGCACAAGTTGAAGGAATTGATTTTGAAGAAACATTTGCTACTGTTGCCAGAATAGAAGCTATCAGAATGTTTCTCTCTTATGCATGCTCGAGAAAAATCAAGGTCTACCAAATGGATGTTAAGTCAGCCTTTCTAAATGGTGAATTGGAAGAAGAAGTTTACATTAAACAACTCGAAGGTTTTCTTCTCTCTGAAAAGGAAGACTATGTTTGCAGATTAAAGAAGGAAATATATGGTCTCAAGCTAGCTCCTAGAGCTTGGTATGCTCGTCTTGATGGATATCCACATCAACAAGGATTCAAGAAAGGAAGCGCCGACAACAATCTCTATTTGAAAATGAATCAAGATAACCTAACAATTATCGAGGTATATTTAGACAATATAATTTTTGGAAGCAATGGTGACAGATTAAGTAAAACCTTTGCCACAAAGATGCAAAGTGAGTTTGGAATGTCTCTACTTGGCGAGCTGACATACTTTTTAGGGCTTCAGATATCTCAGCAGGATAAAGGAATATTTATATATCATATCAAGTACATCAAGGAATTGCTCAAGAAATTCAAGATGGAAGATTGCAAGCCTATCATTACCCCAATGGTAACAGGTTGCAAGTTAAGTTTAGATGATTCGTCAAAGGATGTGGACCAGAGGTTGTATAGATCTATGATTGGTAGTCTTCTATATGTGACAGCTTTTCGGCCAGATGTAATGCAGGCAGTTGGACAAGTAGCAAGATTCCAAGTAGCACCAAAAGAATCTCATATTATTGCCGTGAAAAGAATTCTCCGATATCCTAGGGGAAAACTAGAATATGGTTTACGGTATCCCAAAGGAAGTAATCTAGCTATCCAAGCTTAGACAGAGGCAGATTGGTCAGGAAGTCTTGATGATTGAAAGAGTACCAGTGGAGCAACATTCTATTTAGGTGGTTGCGTTGTTTCATGGTTAAGTAAAAAACAATCTTCAATCTCGTTATCCAACACAGAAGCAGAATATATCGCAGCAGCAACTTGTTGTACTCAAGTTCTTTGGATGAAGCAAACTTTGCAAGATCTTCAAGTCAAGTTTGATGAGCCTATTCCCATCTTTTGCGAAACACCAGTGCCATCAGTATCTCCACGAATCCTGTGATGCATTCCAAAACAAAGCACATTCCGATCAAATATCATTTCGTTAGAGAGCAGGTCACCGAAAAGAATATCAAGCTTGAATATGTTGGCACAAAGGAACAAATTGTTGACATCTTTACCAAACCATTACCTCCTGAAGCATTTGAGTATCTTGGCCTAAAGCTTGGGATTCTCCCAAGTTCTCGTTAGACTCTTTCTCCTATCTAACTAAGTAAACAAAAAAGGGGAGTTGAGGTGTGTATAGGTCCCCAGGATGATGTTTGTCAGGGTGCGTTACCTTTTGTCATTGATGACAAAGGGGGAGAAAATGTTGTAGGAAAATGTGTCATGATTGCATGGGGAGTACTTGTGTTGCCATCAATGCCAAAGGGAGAGATTGTTGATCAGTATTTGTCATTGATGTCAACCCAAGCAGCACCAGGGGCTACTTTGATCTTGCATAGGAATTTTGACTTGACAACTTACTCTATTCCGAGTCAAGGATATTTTGGATGGTTTCTACTTGTTGAGATGTTTCTGTTGATATATGGCATGCCACAGAATTCTTCACTGTTTGAGAGATATTCGTGTTTGATGTTAGTAACCCAAGTTAGTGGGCTAAAACCCCATGGGGTTGTGGCATGACACTATCATTGGTTGTGGTCATTGAATTGTCAATAATTAATAATTCTTAAGCTCCTAAAATCCCTCCAACGTTCACTTGTTGAAGACCCTCTCAACCTAAGAATTTATATAAATTGTGACCCTCATATCCTCCTCATGTAAGGATTTCGCTACTTATAACAGGCCATCGTGGCATTTTCGGTACAACTTTTTTTTTTTGCGAAGCTTCAGATGCTGAAACAAAAAACCCATTTGGGTGAAGTCCCGATGAAGCTCGTGTCCGAATTTTAGATATTGGTTCGCTATATTTTTGGAGATATGATTTGAGGAAGTTAGGGTTTTTGCAGGCTCCCGAATTTCTTGTCAAGTAGGACCAAAGGTTGAAATAGTGACACGTGGCACTTCGTACAAGTTCGCTCTACTGAACCAGTCTACAATCAGGTCATCGTAGGAGATTGGGCATTACTATTTCTTGAAGAATCCAATGTTGATCAGACTTACGGGGTTGGAAAGAGGACTCAGAGGGCTACCATAGGACAAAATTTCAGACCTTGGAGATATGAAATTACACACATACAATAGATTCAATATCAAGCTTCTAGAAGGCAAGAAAAATAATGCATTCAAGGATCTCTACAATAAGGACAACACATCAACAGTCAAGGGTAGGTCTGCTACAATAAGGTATGTATGATTAGTGTCTGAATTTTAATTTGAATATTATCTCTAACATGTGTTTTTGTAGGACAATGTAAGTATTTTGTATGTATTTTTGATTGGGTTTTGTTCATAAATGTTGAACGTATTTACATTTGAATTTTGAATATTTCTCTGACATATGGTTTGCAGGACAACGTAAGTATTTTGTTTGTATATTGGTTTGGGTCTTGCATGTGCAGGAAGGAGGACACAATAGGACAACTCAAACACATACTAGAAGGACAATGAAACGCCAAAGTACCATTACCCGAAGCAAGCACAACAATACCTCAGCAGCTGCGAGTGTTCAAAGAAGCAGTGTCAAGTCAAGTATCAAGTCATGTCAAAAGTCAGTATTGTAAAAATCATCATTGTAAAATTGTAAAAGAGTCGATATTGTAAAAGAGTCAATCTGCCTAGAGTTGGAGAGGCATTGTTGGGAGGTATAAGTGTCATTGTTGGATAATGTTATGGTTGGGTTGCAGGTCATAGTGTGATTGGGTGATAGGTCTAGTTCAAGAAAATCATTGTGAATCATATTGTATCATGGATAATTTTCCTTGGTATGGGAGTCCACACTCGTCTTATTTCTGATTATTTTAGGGTGGCAGGGAGGTGCTAGGTTGGTGCATGAAGTCACCTACAGGTTGGAGCCTGTGAACACTTCAGGGTGGTAGGTTGGTATAGGATGTCTGGGCATCCATTCAGTTGACTACTGAAGAAACTAGGGCGTTGGGGCGTCCTTCCAGTGGGAGCTGGAGAAGAATGCTTTCCTAGAATTCTAGGAAGCTGTACCTTTCATTTTAGTTGGGGCTGAATAGTAAATAATTGATTAGAAAAGCGTTCGGTGGTTTTTGACCCGGAGGGGGTTTTCCATCTAAAATTCGTGTGCCTATTGATTTCTATTGTTTACTGTTGTTATTGGATAAATATCAAGAATAATTGAAGATTAGCTAATGCTCTGAAAAGATTTAAAACGTGCTAATTGATAAGAAATACTGATTCGCCTCCCCTCTCAGTATTTCCAACAATTGGTATCAGAGCTTGGTTCCTTCAATAGAAGTCTAACAACTGGAAGGAGGTCATGGAGTATACTAATAATAGAGTTACTTTGTTCAATGGAAATAACTACGCACTTTGGAGTGGAAGAATGCAGGTTCATAAGCTGGCGCAAGGATACGAAGTATGGGAAATCATTGAAAAAGGCTTTACAATGACCCAGGATGAACAAGGAAAGGAAAATATGGTATATGATGCAAGGGGTAAAGATCTCATTATTAGTGGGCTTATCGAATCTGTCTATATTAAGGTACTGAGTTGCAAAACTGCTAAAGAAGTATGGGGCAAGCTTGAGAATATATATGCAGGTGACTCAAATGTGAAAGAAGCAAAGCTTCAAATTTATAGGGCAAAATTTGAGTAACTAAAAATGAAGGAAGATGAAAATATTGATGCATACTTACAGCATGTTGATGAAATAGAAAATGCATTGGAAGGTTTGGGAGAACCTGTCGACACGAAAATTATTGTTCGAAAGATCCTTAGAACCCTTCCAGCAAGATTCAACCTAAAGGTATCTATCTTGGAATATAGTTCGAATCTAGCCAATCTTAGCAAAGATGAATTGCATGGAGTGCTTACGGCATATGAAATGAGGATTGAAGAAGAGGACGACACATCTCACCTAAAAACAACATTCGCCGCATCCAAGAAAACTAGGAAGGACAAGCATACTCCGAAAGCGAAAACTTGTAGTTGTAAGGAAGAAGAAAAGGAAGAAGATGAAGAAGAATTTTCAGATAAAGAATTTTCCTACTTCACGTGAAAAATGAGAACATGTACGAGGAAATTCAAAGGTAAACTTCCATTGATATGTTTCGATTGTGGTGAAGTTGGGCATTTTGTAGCCAAGTGTCCTCACAAAAATGAGGTTCTTACGAAAGGAAAGAAAGGTCCGAGGAAGTTCAACAAGCAAAGCAAGAAGAAATGGTTTAAGAAGAGTTTCTTCTTGAAAGAAGATAGCTCCTCATTTGAGGAAGACAATGATAACAAAGAAGAAATCAACGGAAGAGTATTGTTTATGGCCAAGCATAATAAGCAAGAGGCATATGACGAAGAAGGAGACGAAGGAGAAGAGATGATTGAGGTTGAATTTCAAAACGAATTGATCAGGGTTATCAAAGAGCTCAAGGTCGAGAAGAAGCATGTCAACACTCTTAAAGACGAATTAAAGATAGAAAGGGAACATGTCCTAAATCTTAAAATCAAGGTTGAAGAATACAAACGAGTTGAAGAATCACTCAGGGAAGCATTAAAGAAAGGAAAGCAACAAGGAAAGAGAAGCATTGGACGCTGAAATAGTTTCTCTTCGAAAGAAAGTAAAAAATGGAAAAACTCTTCAAAACTACAGCAACAGCTCCAAGGCATTGGAAGAAATCATAAACAATCAACGATCAAATAATGACAAGATTGGTCTTGGTTACAAAGAAAAATCTTAAAAGGAGCCAAGTTCTTCTATGACAACAAAAGAAGATGAATATGCAAAATCTAACAAGCAGGTAGACCTTCCAGCGAACTCAAGAGATTAGGACTTGCACGAAGAACCATGGAAGACAATTCCTCGAAGAAGATTTCCTCCCAGGTATCAACCTATCTTCTATGGTCATTGTTATTCATGTGGAAGGTTTGGACATAGAGCTAGAGAGTGTGGCACGTATGTTTGGAATAAATACAGTTTCGGGAGATCTTTCAGAAATGGATATTTTGGAACTCAGCAAAATATTAACAGATTTGATCATTTGAGAGATGATGTCGAATGTTACAAATGTAACAATTTTGGACACCTAGCTAAAGATTGCAGACTTGGAAGTTCCTCAAAAGAATTCTCGCAAAATCAGAATTAACAAATATGGAAAAAGAAGACTGAAAAATGTGCTATCGCTCTCAAGGCTCAAAGAAACATAAACGTTTGGTATGTTGATAGTGGTTGCTCAACTCATATGACTGGAGATAGGAATAAGTTCATATCCTTGAAGGAAAAGAAGGATGGAACAATGTCTTTTGGAAATTATGGGTCTTCAAACGTCATAGGATTAAGTACAGTCAAACTTGAAAGCAAGAATGCATTAGCGAAAGATGTGTTGTTGGTTGAAAATATGAATCACAATTTGCTCAGTGTTGGACAAATGTGCGATCAAGGACACACGATGCTATTTAACTCTAAGAAATGTGAAATCAAGAAAGGAAAGTTTGGTAAAATTGTGGCTACAACAAGCAGAGCTCCAAATTGCATATATATTTGGATGAGACACCTAAAGGGTGCTTTTTAGCGAAAGAAGATGAAATTTTGTTATGGCACAAATGAATGGGACATATAAATTTCGACAATTTCGTCAGGATCAACAAGAAGGAAGCAGTAAGAGAAATGCCTAAAATTTCAAAACCCACCAATACGATATGTGAATCTTGTCGGCAAGGCAAGCAGACAAAAGTTGAGTTCAAGACAAAATAACACTTTACATCACGTCCATTGGAATTAGTACATACTGATCTATGTGGTCCTATGAGAACAAAAGGGCTAGATGGAGAATTATATTTTATGCTAATGATAGATGATTACACCAAAATGAGAACTGTCAGCTTCTTAAAGAAAAAGACTGAGGCATTCGAATGTTTTAGAATCTACAAGGAATTGGTAGAAAATGAAATTGATTTGAAGATCAAATATCTAAGATAAGATAATGACGGAGAATTTACTTCCAAGGTATTTTAGCAGTACTGTGATGAAAATGGAATAAAAAGGCAATTCTCAACAGCCAGAACACTGCAACAAAATGGAGTTGTTGAAAGAAAAAATGGAACCATACAGGAAATGGCCAGAAGAATGTTAAATGACTCAAAATTAGATGATAAATTATCAATTCAAGAAATCAATACAACTGTATTCATTATAAATAGAGGTTTGCTAAGGAACAATTGTAACATGACTCTATACGAATTGTGGAAAGGAAGACCGACTAACATCAAATACTTCAAAATATTTGGAAGCAAATGCTACATCAAAAGAGAAGATAAAAAATTGGGCAAGTTTTATTCCCATGTCGATGAAGGTATTTTCGTTGGTTATTCATGCAAAAGAAAGGCTTATAGATGCTACAATCTGAGGCGAAAACAAATAGTGGAAAGCATACATGTTACTTTTGATGAAGATTTTGTTACAAAGGATGATGATGAGATTGTCCCTTCAAGAAAATCTGAGGGATCTGAGGGAGAATTTGTGAAGGATGAAGAAGAAGCTCCAGAACAAGACCAATCAAATAAGGAAACAACAGTCAACCAAGAGGAAATAAGAAATGATCAGCAGGATGTACGAGAAAATTCTCCAAAAGCTTTAAAAGAATGGTGTCCAAAGAATCATCCGTCAAATCAAATCATTGGCAACATAAATGAAGGAATTGGAACTAGAAGCAGTCGACAGCTTCGCTCATCACAACAAGTCCACCTTGCTTTTTTAGCAACTTTTGAGCCTAGCAACTTTGAGGAAGCTAGTCAAGATGAACACTGGGTAGCAGCTATCAATGAAGAACTGGATCAAATTAAGAAGAACGATACTCTGGAATTGGTTCCACGACCAAAGGATAAAATTTTTATTGGAACTAAATGGGTCTTCAGAAACAAATTGAATGAAGATGGACAGGTTACCAGGAATAAGGCAAGATTAGTCTGCAAAGGATATGCACAAGTTGAAGGAATTGATTTTGAAGAAACATTTGCTCTTGTTGCCAGAATAGAAGTTATCGGAATGTTTCTCGCTTATGCATGCTCGAGAAAAATCAAGGTCTACCAAATGGATGTTAAGTTAACCTTTCTAGATGGTGAATTGGAAGAAGAAGTTTACATTGAACAACTCGAAGGTTTTCTGCTTTTTGAAAGGAAGATTGTGTCTGCAGATTAAAGAAGGCACTATATGGTCTCAAGTAAGCTCCTAGAGCTTGGTATGCTCATCTTGATGGATATCTACATCAACAAGGATTCGAGAAAGGAAGCACTGAAAACAATCTCTATGTGAAAGTGAATCAAGATAACCTAACAATTATCGAGGTATATGTAGATGATATAATTTTTGGAAGCAATGATGATAGATTAAATAAAAACTTTGGCACAAAGATGCAAAGTGAGTTTGAAATGTCTCTACTTGGCGAGCTGACATACTTTTTAAGGGTTCAGATATCTCAGCAAGATAAAGGAATATTTATATATCAAACCAATTACATCAAGGAAATGCTCAAGAAATTCAAGATGGAAGATTTCAAGCATGTCCTTACCTCAATGGCAACAGGTTGCAAGTTAAGTTTAGATGATTCCTCAAAGGATGTGGACCAGAGGTTGTATAGATGTATGGTTGCCAGTCTTCTATATGTAACAACTTCTTAGTTAGATGTAATGCAGGCAGTTGGACAAGTAGCAAGATTCCAAGTAGGTCGCAAACATTCTTACGAAGTGCTTAGGGAAGGCCAAATTCTTAGCCTTTCGTGAGAGACTTGGAGTTGTGGAAAGACCCTCCTATGAGGGTCTCGCATGAGTTGGACACTGAGCTCTGGGAGCTCTTGGGGGCTTGGGGTACTTCTTGGAGCTATGAGCGACCATAGGGTGAGTGATTCACCTTCCCCTAATGGTGCGCAATGTACAGGGTGAGTGGTTCACTTTCTCTTGTGATACCCCATGATGGTTGATGTGTGTAGGGTGAGTGGTTCACCTTCCCCTATGATTGCAGACAATTGTATGTAGGATGAGTGGCTCATCTTCCCCTACGATTGATATATGCATAGGATGAGTGGTTCACCTTCTCCTATGGCATATGAGCAGAATGAGTGGTTCACCTTCTCCTTCTGATGCCTCAACATGCATGCTACCCATGTAGTCCGAGACTCATGGGAAATACCTCTCATCTGGCTAATGAGGTGGGAAACGTGGGTAGGGACCATAGCACTATCGATGGGCGCATCATGTATTGCCGTACTCCCTATGTCTAGGATGCATGGTGTTCAACAACTTGATCTGGGATCAACTGAGGTTCTACCTCTAGACTAAATTTTGCCAGTGGAGAGTGGCAAGGTCTTGTGACTCACTCTCGATCAATTCTTCTTCATTATTACTTCATGGTTCAGCATAGATGACAGAGATGGTACATAACGACAGATGGATTGGCAGGTGGAATTCTCCATAGTTGAGAGGGAGTGTTAAAATTGGCAACTAGGGAGAAATTCCACCTTGGGACAACTTATTTGATGGAGATGATGATTGCATTAAATTATGCTTTTTGAGAGGATCAAAATTGATCTAAATATTATCTCATTCGGACAAGCAGAAGTGATTTTGAATTTATGCCCACACATGTGCAAATTGTTCAAGTCGGCCTTAAGCTAAATGTAGGCTCAAGATTCCCAATGGATGTGTCTCTTCACCCACAACAATTTGTATAAATAGAAGTGACCTCACACTTCATTTGTCGTCATCATCACTCACACATTCTTCTCTCTCTTCATCAGATTGGTTCGTATAGCTATCGGGCAATGTCTTTCTCTCACACGTGTGGCAACAAGGACAAGTTTTTATGGGACAAAATTGCAAAAACGAAATTGTAGAATTTTAGATAGTTTGACCAACGTTGACCGAGATGATTTTGACCAATTTTGACTTCGGTTTTAGGGCAGAATTCTGATTTACTTAGGCTGCATTGACTAGCATATAAATCAAGGTTTTCTGGGTTGTTTGACCTGAGTGACTGAGTTTGACTGCCTTTGACCAAGCTTCAAAGGAGGTGTTTAACTGTTGTTTTGACCAATGTTGACTTCTGATTATGGCTGAAGTTTGACTGCAGAATTTGACGGGGCTGATTTGACTTGGATTTGGACAAGTTAATTTGATTTTGTACTCTCTATCTCTGCTGAACTTTTGAATAATAATAAGAAGAATTGATCAAAGGGTTTTCCCCACATTTGGGTTTTTACCTGGTATCTGTCAAATCCGATGTTCTCTTTTCTTGGCTTGTCTTATGCATATTGTTTTATGTTCTATCTGAATTTACTGTTAATGTGATTAATGGTTACTGTGATTGCTACTGGAAATAATTGGAAATTGTCATTGGGCTACTAAAGGAACATTGAAGTAAATTGTGCTAAGCATAGAACATACCATTGTTAACTAAATTTAACAATATTTCTCTAGCTACAAGGAGGAGCAGATGGAATTCTAGTTTACTATGGGAAAGGTGACAAATGTACTCCAATAGGGAGAGGTACCATAGATTTCAGAGAGAGTCAAGAGCAAGCACCAATGCTACAGATGTATTGCATGTGTCAGGTTTAGGTATGAACCTGATTTCAGTATCCCAGTTACAGGATAAGGGGTATGATTTTCACTTCGTAGGGATAAAAGTGTGTGTCAAACACCCAAGCTTGAAGAAGTTAAGACAAATTGGAGTTCAAAGCGACAAATTGTACCGGTTGCAGCTCGACTTTCCAATGGCACTAATAGGTAGTGACAATAGTGGTGGAAAGGAGTTGAATGAGTTGTGGCATAGGAGAATGGAACATCGACACCATGGAGCACTCAATATGCTCAGAGAAACAATAACATGAGTTCCAAAACTTGGCACGAAACATGATGACATGTGCAAGGGATGCATAGTTGGGAAATATGCTAAGGCAACATTTCCAAGAAGTGACAACAGAGCAAATGGCGTGTTAGGAATTATACATTCAGATATTTGTGGCCCCATGTCCTCTAGAGCTCTCAGTGGTGTCGAGTACTTCGTCACCTTTATTGATGACCATTCCAAGAAAACCTGGATCTACTTCTTGCAGACCAAAGATGAGGTCTTCTATCATTTCAGAGAGTTTAAGGCTCTCGTGGAGAATAAGATAGGGAAGAAGATCAGGTGCTTCGCTCAGATAATGGTGGAGAATACATTGATAAAGACTTCACATATTTTTGTTTGAAGGAAGACATCAGAAGAGAATAGACAACTCCATATAATCCAGAGTAGAATGGGGTAGTGGAGTGGAAAAACATAACCATAGTTGGGGCTACAAAAGCTATGTTGTATGACCAGGATTTGCCTAGTTTTTTATGGGCAGAGGCATGTAACATGATAGTATATATCTAGAACAGGACTCTTCATAGAGCATTGGGAAAGAAAACAATGGAAGGAGTCTTCACAGGGATGAAGGCAGAAGTTAGTCACTTCAGGATATTTGGCTGTGTTGCTTATTGCCACTTGCTAGATGAAAAGCGTACCAAATTGGATCAGACTACAGAGAAGGGGTTTTGCGTCGGGTATAGTGAGACCTCAAAGGCATACAAGATCTACATTCCTAGTAGTAAGAAGCTTGTAGTGAGACGAGATGGGAAGTTCATGGAGGACCGAGCTTTTAGGAGATCTCATGAGATGACTACAGGTGATCAGAATTAGTCAGAAGAAGCTCCTTTGGTTCAGCAACATGGGCAGCCAGTGGGACCGATAGGAGGACAGTCACACGGATCAAGTATAGTGACTAGTACCTGTTTTTCCTCAGGGGTAGGAGATCCGGGGAGTTCTCAGCAAACGAAGTAGCAGGGACAGGATGAGGAGGAGTTGGTTGAACCTCCCACCAGTAGTGGTCAAGCCAGCAGTGAAGTTCGTTAGACATTGAGAGATGTAGAGGAGTTTATTGGAACTCCTAGGATGAACAAAAGACAACACAGACAACTTGATAGGTACCAAGCATTGGTGGCTGAGGTTGCAGAACCTTCTAGTTTTTAGGAAGCTGCACAACATCAGGTGTGGATAGATGCCATGGTAGAAGAGTACAACTCTATCATGATGAATGACGTTTGGGAGGTGGTGCCAAGACATGAATATAGTTCAGTTGTAGGTTCTAGATGGATCTACAAGATCAAGTATGTTGCAGATGGCAGTGTAGAGAAGTACAAGGCTAGGTTCATGGGAAAGGGGTATGCACAGAAAGAAGGGATAGATTATGAGGAGACCTTTGTCCTAGTTACCAGATACACCTCTATGCAGTCAATTATATCCCTAACAACTTAGCTGGGATGGCAGATTCACCAGATTGACGTCAAGACAACATTTTTGAATGGGGTGATAGAGGAAGAAGTGTACATAGAACAACCAGAGGGCTTCGAGACTCATGTTGTTGATTTTTGTAGCATCTGGAAGTGTTCCAAGTCTCAAACTTTGCAGGAAGGCTTGGACAAGTTACAACAACATTCCAAAGAACCTAGAAACAATTTGTGGAAATTCCACTCAGTTCATGACTTATTAAAATAATTAATTATTTTAATGAAGACCCTAAGTCTAAACTTAGGGAAGTGAAATAATTAAAGGGTATTAATAAGTCAGAGTGTGAATCTTCTAGAAAACATGGATCAAGTCAAGTTTTAATCTTAGCCATTGATTAATCTTTTAATCTAGGCCGTTGTTTCTCCAACAGGAAGATTATAAAAGAAGGCTTGAGGGTCATTTGGAAAACAAGCCGGGCATACACTCAGTACTCGAAGGAGATCGATTCTGAAGTAAGAGATTTTGATTTCAGTGGGAGAGTTGCAAGGTGAGGAGTTTGCAGAAGCAGAAGGAGGAGGGAGTCAGAAGTGATCGAGATCAGGGACAAAGGGCAGCAGTGGGTCACTGGAGGCAGCTTGAGGCTGCAGTGTAGGGAACTCATGCAGTCTCCACACAGACTTACCTAATCCATCGTTGGGACTGCGTAGTGAATCACGCAGACAGACACAGGAGGTTGTAGGGGCAAATCAGGGTGTCAGAGTAAGCCAAAACTTTAGTCTCAGGTGTTTCAGAATTTATTTGCCGTTATATTTCCCTGTAAATATATCATTTGCTGAAGATTTAATAAAACCCTCATCTACTGCACCGATTTTATCGCATTTGGTTTTTCCGGGGACAATTGTCTAAAAACAACTGTGTACATGTGATTGATTCTTGTGCTTATGTTTCCTACTACTTATTTCTCTACATATATATTTGTGAATGTTGCAATTGTATTTATTTCGATATTTTCTAGAGGATTTTTGAATAATAACTTATTGAAATAATAAGTAGGAGAGATAAATCTATCACTGCAACTGTTTAGTTTTCAGTTTGGAAATTTCACATGGTATCAGAGCCAGAGATGAATAATAGAAAAGGGGGAATCTACCATTGAATGGAAATATACTGTTGCAACAACAATGCAGAAGGGTTCACGCAGTTCTCCAGGAAGGGGAAGAAGCACGACAGAATAGATGGATCATGATGTCTCTGTATTGGCATCCAGACTTGAGGAAGATTTTGCTTGCGTATCGAGGACCGCTTCTTCTGATGTTTGGTATATTGACAATGAAGCCTCTGCTCACATGACTGGAGTACGAGACTGTTTGTCTGACTACCAAGAGGAGCAGATGAATTTCAAAATAGTCATGGGTAATAAAGCAAAATGCACTCTTGTTGGGAGAGGTACCATAGTTTTGCAGACTGAGGCAGGAAATAGAATCCGGGCCACTAATGGATGAACTTGCTCTCAGTGTTAGCTTCAAAACCGAGGATATGGCATCTACTTTATTGGAAATATAGTCTACGTCAAGCACTCCGGTTGGAAGAAGAAGGCACAGATCTGGGTGAGAAGCAACACACTGTACAAGCTGCAACTTGACTCTGCAATGGCACTGGTCGACAACACAGATGAAACATACCTGAATGAGCTATGGCACAGAAGAATGGGGCATTTGCATCATGGGGCATTGAGAACTCTCCAGAAGATTGTCACTGGTGTTCCATAACTGAGCACTAAACGAGATGATGTCTGCAAGGGGTGCGTATTGGGAAAATATGCCAAGGCAGCATATTAGAGAAGCAACAATAGGGCCAAGGGTGTATTGAATCTGATACACTCAGATATCGGTGGGCCGATGTCCACTAGAGCTCTTAGTAGTGCTGAATATTTCGTCACCTTCATTGATGACCATTCCAAGAAAACCTGGTTCTACTTCTTGAAGATCAAGGATGAAGTCTTCAGTCGATTCAAAGAGTTCAAGGCTCTGGTAGAAAATCTGACAGGGAATCGGATCAAGGTGTTGCGATCAGATAATGGTGGTGAATACATAGATAACAAGTTCACTGGATTCTGTGCAAGGAAAGGCATCTAAAGAGAGTGGACAACTCCATACAATCCGAAGCAGAATGGTGTGGCAGAAGGGAAGAATCTGATTATTGTTGAAGCAACAAGAGCCAGAAGACATGCCCAAATTCTTGTGGGCTGAAGTGTGTAATACAACTGTCTACATTCAGAATAGGACTCCTCACGCTACACTGGGAAAGATCACGTCAGAAAGTGTTTTCACTGTTAGTAAGCCTGAAGTGAGTCACTTTAGGATCTTCGACAACACAACTTACTGTCATGTGCCCAATGTGAAGAGGAAGAAGTTGGAGATCACTGCCGAAAAAAGGTATCTGGTAGGATACAACGAGAATGCAAAGGCATATCGCATCTACATTCCTGAGAGTAGGGAAGTGGTGGTGCGAAGGGATGTGAAGTTCATGGAGGAGAAGGCCTTTAGAAGATCCTGTGAGCTACCTTCTGCTACGCAGTCTGAGGAAGAGCTTCTGGTTCAGCCCCAACAACCAACAACAGAAAATTCAGTTGCCTCTCCAAGGCATAGGATCCAAGGGATGTGCCTCCCGAGGATTTGCAAGAAGGAGAGCCGGTAGATGCACCCACTACCAGTAGGAGAACAAGTAGGGAACTTCGACAGATTCTGAAGGATGCAAAGGATTTTGTTGGAATCCCCGAAATGAGAAGAGACAGCATAAGCAGCCTGAGAGGTATCAAGCCTTGGTTGCTCAAGTCAGAGAACCTTCCAGTTTTCGGGAAGTAGCTCAGCACTAGGTATGGGTTGATGCAATGGTGGAAGAGTACAGTTCCATCATGACAAATGATGTCTAGGAAGTGGTCCCCAGACCTCAGGAGAGATCAGTTGTAGGATCTAGGTGGATCTAGAAAATCAAGTATGCTACAGACGGCAACATCGAGAAATTTAAAGCCAGGTTTGTGGCTAAGGGGTGTGCTCAGAATGAAGGAATTGACTATGAAGAAACCTTCACCCTAGTATCCAGGTACACCTCTATCAGGTCCGTGATATCCCTTGCTGCACAGATGGGATGTGAAATTCACCAGATGGATGTCAAGACAACATTCTTGAATGGGGTGATAGAGGAAGAGTTGTATATAGAACAACCAGAGGGCTTTGAGACACATGATCAGAAAACTCATGTGTGCAAATTGAAGAAAGTGTTATGTGGACTAAAGCAAGCTCCTAGAGCCTGGTATGGGCGAATTGACAGCTACCTGCAGAAGATGGGATTCGTCAAGAGTGACACAGAACCCAACCTCTACTATCTAAGAGTAGGGAGTGAGCCTTTGATACTGGTTTTGTATGTAGATTATTTGTTCTTGACGGGATCATCAAGGCTCACCACAGACTGCAAGAAGAATTTGGCTGAAGAATTTGACATGAAGGATCTAGGACGGATGCACTATTTTCAGGGGTTGGAGGTTTGGCAGCAGAATGGGGAGATCTTCCTTGGTCAAGGGAGATACACTACAGAGATTCTGAAGAGATTTCAGATGGAGGATTGTAGACCCATGACAACTCCAATGATCACCAACTGGAAGAAAATCGACATGTCTAAAGATGATGAAGTTGATCCTACGCTATATAGGCAGCTCATAGGGTCATTGATGTATCTAGTGAATACAAGACCAGACATCTGTTATGCTGTAGATACCCTCAATCAGTTCATGTTGGAACCGAAGAGCATGGTTACTTGGGAGTAGGAGCGCCATTTTCAAAAGCTCTTGGTTCGGAGCGTTTTGGGGAGCGTTTTTTTTAAATATGTATATATTTTATATTTTTTTATATTTTGATGCATATATGTCAACAAAAGCATGTAGAATGATGAATTAGACATAAAAAACATAAAAAACATAGATTGAACCATATAACATCAATGATCTAGAAGTTATAATCTTCATCAACCACGCCCACAAGTTGGAAACATACAACATGTCGACTCTTGAGTCTCATGATTCATCAATCTTAAAGTTTCAAGCTTTCAAAATTCAATATATAACATTTATCATCATTGATATATAACTTTTATCATCATTGATTCATTGATTTCAAATTTCAATATATAACATTTATCATCATTGATAGATATCATTTATCATAATTGATTCATTGATTTCAAAACTCAAGATATAACATTTATCATCATTGATATATAACATTTATCATCATTGATTCATTGATCACCATAGTTGTACTTGTAAGCTAAGTGTAACCAATAACCATTACACCAAAGAATATTTAACATGAAATGAAATGTTATAAAATGAAATGAAATGAACTTTCATGAAACATCATATTCATAATTCATAATGACTTATAAACTTATAAATGCCAATTTCAAAGTTTCACCTTTCAAATTCAAACTTCAAACTTAAATCGTCATATATTGTTTACAAAAATTATCATAATAAATATGAAAGAGTCAAGTTTCAACTGTTCAACAGTTATAAAAGTTAAAAACTTCTAGAAAATAGAAAAGACTAGTAAATAGTAAATCTATTTTATCTATTGGCTGGCCCCTTGCCACGCCCACGAGAAATGTCTAATTTGTGAGAACCACGAGGCAATGTTGGTCTTCTAGTACTCTCCAAAGTACAACGACCATAAGTAGAATGCAGAGGGCAATGTGAGGATGTAGGTGGAGGCTAAATCTGCAAAGGAACAATAGTTGGAAATCAAACACTGGCACTGGCACCCACA